>JASAND010020227.1:0-127643 GCA_030248195.1 Trissonchulus latispiculum
ATATAAGATACTGAATGGCTTTGTTGATTTAAATGTTGATTTCTTTGCTTTCTCAGAAACGGGTCACTCGAGGAAATAACCAAAACTATTCAAACCATATGCTAGGTTAAATATTCGAAAACTCTTTTTCAACTATCGAATAATTTCAGTTTGGAATAGTCTCCCCAACGAAGTGGTTTCAGCAAACAGCATTTCTACGTTTAAAAGGGGCTTAGCTAATGTAGACCTTACTAATCATTTGTCGGTTAATTGGCCCTGCCAAGCAAACATCGTATATTGTATTATCTTTAACCTGCTGTTAACATGTGTCTGAGCTCTGACTTTGTACCAGTGCTAAGATTCTATAACATTTTATTTACGATTTTCATTGTTCTGGCAAATAAATATCTATCTATTTATCATGCCTCCCCCAGGTTACTGATGATTTCAGATAATGCTAGTCAGGAATTAGCACGCTTCAAGCCCTAGTTAAGTTCGACAAGACAAGTGATCTTCTTGTACTGTCGTAGTCGCTGTGCCCGTCATCGCTCTAGCACTGCTAGTTTCTCGAGTCGTCGTAGTCGCTTAGCTAAATTTGTCGAGTCAAAGTTTTATAGAATAGTATAGGTTACAGAGAATTTCTTGATAAAAACTGAACGTAGGGCCTTTTCAAGAAAATGTCCGGGTAGAGTAGAGTAAAGTGGAGCAGAATAGAGTTAAAATTAACTCTTTTCATGAAAGCACAGAGTTAATTTTAACTCTGCGCGTTTTAACTCTCCTTAACCCTGCAGGGTTAAAAGCTGTAGAAAAGGAGTTAAAAATGACAGATTTAAAATTAACCCCATGGTTCCATAAATAGTCAATTTTAACTCTGCTTAACCTGCGTGTTTTGCCTGGGGTTAAATTTCAATAGAAAATGCTCAGAAAGGGTTAGAGTTAAATTTAACCCTTTCGTGAAAGGGGTAGAGTTAAATTTAACTCCACAGGTTTTTAACTCGGCACGCGATTCTTGAAAAGGGCAGAGTTAAAGCGAGTTAACTTTAACTGTTTTCACGAACCCACGCGGAGTTAAAATTTTTAACTCTCTCTAACTCCCAGGGTTAAAATTAACTCTTTTAACTCTTTTTTGAAAAGGATCGAATTAAGTTTAACTCTACTCTATCCTTTCTTGAATAGGCCCCCGGAATTGAAATAACCCAACTAAGCAGGATAAAAAATTCTACGAAATGGAGAAGATTTCACGTTAATTAACATTTTTCTAGTGAAACTAGCTTAGCACCGAATTGGCGCGAATAAAGCACCTGTTGTGTGATTCGTGCTTGAGCCAACACCCGCTTAACGTAAACATTGGCCCCTTAAATACGACAAGTGATGGACACCAGCTACTTTTTCATACATGGATATCCCCTATTTTACATTAACGGATATCCGGGTTTCCGGTTATCCGCTTATTCAAAGCTCAAAGTTCAAGACAATTTTTCAATTCCACAGTCAAAATTTCAGTTTTTCTGTAAATTTTTTGCTGCGCTGTGAATGTTTATCATCAAACCAAGCTACAAACCTTGGTTTCAGCAATATTTTCGGAGAAATTTTCGAAACTTTTCAAATTTTGAAATTTTTGCCAAAAATTAGTTCATTTTTATTCATTTGTTTAAAACGTAGTCTGATTTTTTTGAAATTTTCCTGGAAATTTCAAAAATTTCCTGGAGATTTCTGGAAATTTCCTCAAATCGGATATTGTCGGGATATGACAATTATCCAGATAACCAGTGCCAGTCCATTACTAGATATATACGACATGTCAGTTAGGCTATAAACAATTTAAGGATGTTGTAGACGTAAACTGCACGTGTCTTCTAGCCACTTCTAACGAAGCTGAAGCAAACAATATTAACTTAAACAACTAGGGAACTATTCGACTACTTGGAATTCTGCTAATTAGATTCCCAAAAAACAAATCCTGTATTCAAATTTAAATACTAATGGCAAAATTTAGCAGGATTTTCTACAGAACTCCCTATTGACTTGATTACGCAAATACAGCCACTAGTATTCTGTTCCTGTTTTCTAATGTCAAATAGACAATCCTCCCCAAATAAATACAAATTTTAAATTTTAAAGATTTTAAAGGGGGGCCAGGGGGGAACAAAACAGTTTTCTTCGATTTCGCTGTAAAGTTGCATAGAGGGGTTTTCAGGGTGTTAGAAAATGAATATAGAAAGAGTTTTTTGATTCAGCCGCTTCCTTGTTCTGTGTAAGCTGAAGTAGTAAGCATAAGATGTAAACTTATATTGAACTAACAAAACTCGGAATCGAAAAATCGACGTCAGATTAATGCCCTACAATCCAGAAAATCCCAATAAACAACCTTTGAGCAAAATCAGAGACAGAAACGTTTTGGGTCCCCTTAAAAACTTAAAATTTCAAAATTTCCAGATTTTAAAATTTTATTACAGTACCCAATCAAGCAAATGTGTTGGCATGCACCGACACAAAATTTGAGCTAAGCTGGTCAATTTTTGAGAAAGTTAGCATCAAGTAAACTGCTCCGATTGAGGCAGGGGGAAGATTGTTTACTTGAGCCCAAATACTGAATTCAAATTTAAATACAAATGGATAAAAGTAAAATAAAAGAAAATAATTAAAAGTAAAATTCACCTGGATATTTACTGAACCCCCTATTGACTTCATTACACAAATACAGGCGAAGCACTGCGTAGAATTCTGTCTGCTATATATATTAGCCAACGCTTTTGAGTCATTTTAACTCTTGCGGGATCCCAAGAAGTTTCTTAATACTGGCGCATGACATCCTATACTGAAATCCCACAGTGGATTATTAAGATACTATAGATATTATCGAAATGAGGAATGCTATAGGAAACAGTAAAAATATCGAGAAAGGCACAGCGAAACAGGATGTTGCATTTTACTTTTTCAAAGTTATTAGCTAGCAGGTAAAATTATGAACGGTAATCTTGTAGGATAACGGAAGCCTGAGTGTATTGTAACAAAAATGTAATGAACAGTACCTAATGTGGTTTTATTTAAAACGGCGTTCCGAAGAATTATAGCACAATGAGACAGCAAGCACAAATACAATACAGTATTAATATACACAATCATAAAGTTTTACTTTACAACACTAAGTTTTTGTCTATCATTGCACTTTCAGTTTCTTTCGTCTTAGTAGTGTCCGTTAACTTTCTGAAATATGAGAATTAAAATTATTTAGCAATTTATAAAATAGAGATAATTAAAATTTGAACTGTTTATAGAATTTCGATAAGTGAAATTCTTCGATAGTGAAATTTGTTATAAATCTGAGAGATTTCACACACCACGCTATTTATTTGGAAAAAATGCGAAAGGGCATTTTCCCCAGAAAACTTCAGAAATCATGCTATATAATAATATGTAATATTTCAACCTATTTGTACTTTTTACTGTAAAAATAATAAGGCAATCTTCATTAACCGAAATCTAAACTTCCGGTTTTAAAGGATTTTCAATTAAGAAATAGACTTCTTGGTGTCGTATATTGTTCAAAAACATCCAGAATTCTTGTTACTTTAAAATTTCAAAGATTATATATTCAAAGCAAACGTTTGTGTACGGAAGACTAACACAGTGTGGAATTGTTTAGTGAACTTCATGCGTTTCTACTTTGAAATTATCTAAAATGTTTCGAGCATATTGCAGATTTGTTTACATAGTAAGGGTCCATTGTCTTACTCTTCCTATTATAAACAAATACTTACTCTGAGACCTTGAGCACCGCCAAAGTTTCGAATCGCTTCCATAAGCAGATCTCGACTGTCAACGGCCGGACTTGTCGGCGTTGTGGGTTTCGACGATTTGAAGTCAGATTTCGTCGACTTCAGCTGAACCCTACTTAGGCTTTGCGTTTGCAGGGGAGGGGGAGGTGGGGGTACGCTTTGGGAAAAATTGGATGAATATTCCGATTTTACAGTTCCATTAATTTGGTGAACTGTGGTCGTTGTCTGATGACTAGTTTCCCGGAGACTGGCTTTCAGAATTGTAGAGCTGGGATTTTGTGTTTTAGGTTGCTGCGATCTGACAGGCTTAGAGGAAAAATTGCTGTCTCTCGAAGAACTGGACGAAAATCCGTTTTCGTAAATTCCGTTGACCGGTTCGCTGTTCCGGTAGGCCGACGGTCGGACTAGACTCGAAGTATCAACCTGGGATCTCGGGCTAGGCTGACCCGAGATTTCCGGTTGTCTTCGATGGTATCGACCGGGCATTTCGTCTCGACTTTCGACATTCAGACTCAGTTGACGGGGCGAAACGTTTTTCGACTTAGCGAGCGGCCCAACGGAATGACTTCGCGCCGACGGAATTCTGTCTCCTTTTCCGCTAGAGCTCCGTCGGACAATATATTCCTGAATCGGAATTCGTTCAATGTCCGACTTTCGGCAAGGACTCGAATCAAATTTCTGTCGCACTTCCTGATAGTCTGTCGAAGTTTGATCAATATTCAGGGTGGATTTTGATCGATAATTGATCCGTGGCTGATCCTCTGGTTCCAGTGAACTGGAATCTTCATCACTCGACGAGGGTTTCCAGCCCAGCTTGGATTTACGGATTATACTGTCCGTAAAGTGATCCCTTTTCTCCGAGGGTGCCGCCGGTGGGATAGGTGGATTGGACTTTAGTCCGGATCCATTTGGCTGGGATTGGGAGCAGAGTCTTTGAACTAGTTGGTGCTGAGCGTAGAGTTCCTCCTGTAGTCGTTGGGATTTATCCAGTTGGCTAGAATTTAGGCCCTTTCCGGATTGGATGCTCCGTTGTTGATCCTGAATCGTTTCCTGAAATCGTTCAAACATCGACTGCAGTTTTTTGTACTCTGACTGCAGACGGTCTTGTTGTTGTTGTTGTTGTTGTTTGTTATGGTTTGCTGCATTAGACGTCACAATGCGCTGATCATGCTGTTTTGATTTTTTAGGTACCTATTTCCGGTGGTCTTGGACTGACATGTTGGGGTTGCTGAGGATGTGGTGTTGGTTTGGTCTGAGCGACTGGCTTAGGTTGAGGGGGTCGCTGTTGCCATGCTTTGGCACTTTGCAGCAAACTCTCCTGTCGAGCGTGCTGCCTTTCAGCATTGCTGGAAGTGGGCTGTTCAAAGTTGTACTTCAGTTGACTGAGATAGTCGTTTCGCAGGGCAGCTCGATAATACTCATCCTCGAAACTCTTCACAGGCATTGAGGGCCGTTTACTAACAAATATCAGTAATCCTTTAATTTTAGGTACTAACTCTCTATTTTTCACAGATAACAGCTACCTTGGAATTCAGACAAGGGCTATGAAAGTTAAATTGGTAACAAGTCTCTAATTCAAATTGTTTGTTGCCATCCCATATTAATAGATAACGGTTATCTAATTGGTTAGCATGTCACAAATTCCCTATTAAGAAAAATAGATAATTGTTATACAATATTTGTTACGGTGTAGTTCATATTCATGAAGGATGTACATTTTGTTCGTAACGTTATTGGATCTTCGAGTAAGATATACTCAGTTTTATCGTATGTTTATAAGCTATTGAAATTTGGCAATGCATGGTGCCAATATTCTGTAAACATGGTTACTACGCTTTCCATTCATTAGGATAGCCCATGCAGTACATGCCGAACTTACTAAACAACGTTTTGACTGCAATATATGACAATAATTTTTATAAGGTACGCACATGTGATTAGTTTAATCGAGAAGACAAACGTTCAAGATATGACAATAAATTTTATTAAGTACGCACATATATTATAGTACGACCAAAAAATCTGTGTAAAAATTCTGACCGTTCATAGCAGATTAACATTTGGAATAAACCACAACAATGCACATATATATTTAGAATCTTCAGAATCCCGAGATTTCGAAAATCCGGAAAAATCCCAAGTTGCGGGCTACACTCACGGAAAATCTAAAACTTTTAGTTTTTTTCCATTTTTTAGCGCTGTTAAAATTTTGTTTTTACAATCGAATAGTGCTGGTCCCGCTACAGATCTATGCTCTCAGAAGCGTTTCACAAAATGAACCCAGTTTCCGGAATTGCGGGTTTTAAAAAATTCCGAATTTAAAAACGTTTCTTCAATACCCACAAGATGGGTACCATTCAAAAGCTCTTATCGAGCTGACCAACTTTTGTACTAGAAAAACTTTTGAAAATGCATTCAATTCCCGGAATTCGCGAAAACCGAATTTTCCGGTTTTAGAAAAAATTTTCTCCAATACCAACAATATGGGTATCGTTCGAAATCTCTTGATGACCTGAACAAATCTTGTAATAGAACCAATGTCCAAAAATGCACCAAATTCCCGAAATTCACAAATCCCGAGTTTAAGTCTTGCTTGAAAGTTTTTCGCGAATTCCGAGAGGTGGGCTCACTTCTGCGAGTTGGCTCTATTAGCAAACTTGCTCAGCGCATCAAGAGCTTTCGAAGGGTACCCATATTGTTGGGTTTTGGAGAAAATTTTTAAAATCCGGAATATCATTTTTCGACATTGGTTCTATTACAAAAGTTGTTCAGCTCGGTAAGAGATTTCGAATGATACCCATCTTGTGAGTATTGAAGAAAATTTTTAGAATTCGGAAATTTTTAAAACCCGGAATTCCGAAAACTGGGTACATTTTCGTGAAAAGTTTCTGAGAGCAAAAATCTGTAGCGGGACTAGCTCTATTCCATTGTAAAAACAAAATTTTGATAGCAATAAAAATTGGGCGAAAAACTAAAAATCTTAGCTTTTCCGTAAATGAAACCCGGAACTTCGGATTTGACCATATTTTCGGAATCTCGGGTTCTTGCGGATTCTAAAATTATATGCATTGTTAGGGTTTATTCCAAAGGTTAATCTGCTATAAATGGTCGAAATTTGTACACACATTTTTGGTCGTCGAGAAGGACAAGCGTTCAAGAACTGACATCATCAGGCAAATAATAATAAATCATAAAACAGTAGACTAATATGAATAATAATAATAATAATAATAATAGCATGAATAAGAATAAATATAGTACGGACAATGTGTACACAATGTGAGATCAGGTCGACCTTTCAACTATCTTGCAGTTTGTTGCTAAGTTCAGACAAGTTTGCAAAGCATTTCCATTGAAACTATTGTAAAACTGGAGTTACTCCAAGCCATCTTAATGGATTGATCCCGTCTCCTGGCAGCATGATTAGCAGTAACAATTCCAATATTACATCTATTTTTAGACTTTAGTTTTATCAGAACTGTACATAGGTAGAAATTTTTAAAAAGTGCCATTTTAAATTCTTGGTTATGAATAGCATGAAGACCAACATTGACAGGTCCGCACATGGTGGAAAAAACGAAAGTAACCTGGATTAATGGCCTGAGTTTTGGTAGAAGCGAATACAGTATACTTTGATGAGACAGCATAAGTAAGCTTTTGTTTATTGTTATCAAAATAAAGTTTGCTGCTGTCATTTTAAACATGTATTTAGTTATGTTTAAATGGTAACGAAATTGGCTGCCGTGTGCATGATTGGAAGCGAACTTAGCTGTTCTTTTGAATGTACTGACTGTCGCTACAGACATAGCTATGAATCCCGCCCAACCGCATAATGACTGAAATATGGAGAACCACCTGGCAAAGCTTGGAGTAAATACTTCACTGATTCCACAACCTCTGCTAACTCTGTGTTGCACTAAGTTAGCCGACAGCACGGACAAAATGCCGCCAAGATAACCCATAACGACAATAATTCGAGTTAAGCAAATCAACATATAAGAATAGCGATTAGACTGCTTCCAATACCAAACAAATGCGAAAATAGCAAGAGAACGATCCAGACCAAGAAACATGATAACAGTTGGATTTGCCAAGTGTCCCAATACCATAACATGGCTCCCTGTCATGACAAGACATTCCTTGTAATTTCTGTAGGGCAGAGAAAATGATTCCGATTTTAATTTCCGATTTAATGACTAAAACATCTACAAGATTTTGTGCTGACAAGATCGATCGCCCTAGAACAACAACAAAATCTGCAGTGATTACACCTGAAATAGCAAACCAAATAACATTAAATCATATAACTATTAAACTAGTTTTCATTTAACATTTAATATTTGATGTTCAGAACGTTTAATGAACGGGCCGCAATGTCACTTGCTTTTTTTCCCATGACAAGTATACACTGAACTTCCTGACACTTTTTATATCGAAATTCTAGACTCTCAAATCAGAACATGAAAATAGTTCCTAAGCAGTGACAGTACCTTTGAATAGAAATTGACATAAGATGACGAACTTACCAAGCATGATCACCATGTCCCTGGATTTCATCAGACTCGGTGTAAACCAAATCGAAACAGCTGCCATCATACTTATCGCGGCAGCAAACACGGACACTACCATCTGAGCTCCGAAGACCCCAAATTGCTGATACAGAGCCGAAGCAGTAGAGTTGTTCATATAACAATATTAGATACAATAGTAAGATTGAATATGTGAAACACTGCAAAAACCATAAGACAAAATAACCGTAAGTTGCATCTATGCTCTTTGCTAACAAATACTGCTATGTAAACAGATTTTGTTGTAATCGTGCCTAGTCAATAAATTTTAAACAATACGGTTCCTAGGTAGGTTCCTTGTATGTATGCATTTATCTATGCATGGGTCTTATGGTTGTCGAGTAATTTCACGTTAATGGTCAGGTCTTTTGTGGTAAACGTAGGCAGTGAACAAAGTTGTCATTTTTTCACGTGCGCCAAAAATATATCCCGACAAGCGTTTATGAATCGAGACATTTATGCTTAGTTAGGAAATTAAGTTAAAGCTTGATATTTAGTACTCATAAAAATTAAGTAGTGTCTCATATACCTCGTAGAGCCTAATAAAGTACTATGCTCAGTAAACAATTGTAGGTCAGTGTTCGGTGTGCGATGCCTAGGTCTAGAAAGCATAAGAGAGTGAGAGAAAGCAGCGAGAGTGTTTGACCGAGCTCAGGGACCTAAATTCGCAAGGCTAATCTAAGTCGAAAAACACTAATTCTCCAATAAAGCGTCAATACCACCAAATAACTTTCACTTCGTATACAATACTACAAAATTTGATTCAGTTAACCAAAACTCAAAACCTGACTGACATAAGTCAACTGACAGTACGAGAATATGGCAGACGAGATGTGAAGTCTAAAGATTTTCGAGGATTTTCAGGAAAGTTTTGAATTAAGGATGGATATGTAAGTTGACAAATCCAAATCCGAAAATCGTTGATTTATGATACCTAAATGGCTCAACAGAGAAATAATCGCTCCTTTTCGGGGCAAGCTTGTTAGTGTTGCCCTGTCATACGACTGGTCATCTGCAAAATATTGAGCCAAAAACAAATTACTTCCGTGTTTCTGCTAAAGGTAAGTATGAACTAATCAAGTTGCAAGGGAATCCATCAAATTTATTACATCCTCAACCCTCCGATTCCACTAGAACACAGCTGCTGATTAACTTGCAACTCGATAAAAATGTTTCATGACGGACGTACAGCGTCAACAATACTTGAATTGACTAAATGAATCATCGTGATACACTAACTGAATTTGAGTTCATTTATTCAAATAAACGGAGGCAAAATAGAATAAGTAGGGAACTTGAAAAGCATTTTCTGCGAAGGCACAGTGTCTTATGCGAAAGCCCTTTAACAGGATCCCAATGCGATCTGACAAATGGAGAATAAACACTGCATTTCTAGATCTCAGACGACATCTCAGCAATGACTCATCCCTTAATTGTTTACTTTCTTAGATTTTTTTCATCCAGTGACAGCAGTACCCGCTAATGCTGATCGAATGGCGCTGTTGACACTGACAGTCCTGGTATAACGTGTGATCCAACAAAACTTGCTCCGTGAATCAGTAGTCACAGAGAGCAAAACAGTACCTTAAAATGGTTACATGCAGATTTCGATTTCATAGAGGTTTAATGTGTAAGAGAAAGACAAAGAGAAAGACCATAGGGTTGTGACAAGCGTCACGCTCTCTGTTATCAGCTCGCTATTCTAAACGAATTCCTCTCAAAGATAAAAATCGAAAGTTGCAGTGATCCAAATACTCGTGTCATGTTGAAGCCCAATTATTATATCATAAGGGGGCCACCTTCTTAAGGGGGTACACCAAATGGTAGCTTGCCCGTACGTTTTTGTTCCTTGCTTTTTCTTTCTCTGACTCTCGACTACGGACTGCGTAGAGAACAACTTACTGAGTGCAAAGTGTGACAAATAGAGATATGTAATGAACTGAGTCGGATTGAAACAGAAAATGTGAACAATTTGATTTGACTTCTAAAGTGGGGTCGTTTAGGTTGGTGGTTCACTTACACGGAAGGTTAGCACGTTTGCCTAAGCGGACAAACTTATGTACCAGATTCCCGAAAGGTGGTTTTCCAGAATCGGGGATCTCTACAGCTAACCTGGTAGGGGTACTGCTGTGAGTTCGTTTGGTTGGTAATCAAAAGAGAACGGCGAGAGGGGTCGATTCTCGCTCTATTTGTTCACTGCCGAAATCAAATAGAGGGCCTTGACACGCAGAGCGAAGGCACAAACTCAGTTCTTCTCTTCTGTGAGAGGTTCTAGTCAGATCTCTAGCGAGATCTGAGAAAACTTACTGTTTGCTTGGAAGATCACACCCGGATCTGTAGGTCACTGGTTCACAGTCTTGTTTAAACACTGCACTCTGTTTAATATGTTTCTGACAACTACTGACAAACTGGATACTGAATACAATGGTGGTTATAATAATACTTAATACACTGTATAATAATAATAATAGGGATATCAATTACAAGTATACTGACAATTGCTATTAACAGTCAATATACCAGAGTTACCAGACTCTCTACAGGGTGGACTTGGAATAATTTAGGTTATGCACGTTCAGCAAAGGACTAGACTCTTCTTCAGGTTACTGTTATATCTCTACTTCTACTATGATTCAACCTTAGGACCTAACTCAGTTCAGCTACTGGTGTCCTATATGCTTTATGTGCGTGTTATGCGGGTGCACTATCTTTATCTGTCCTTTACAGTACCAAAGGACCAAAACCAATATTAATAATAACACTAGTAATAATGATAATGATAATGATAATAATTAATAATAATACAATAGAGGATGGGCTCGGACTTTGGGTGAGCTCTCAGTTGCTGCAAAGTAGTCGCTAGGACTCCACAGCCCACTTTAGAGATTGCTATCGGAAAGGTTCCTGCAGATCAACTCCAATGCAAGAGGATCAGCTAGTACAAGGTTCGGAGAGGGTTGGGGTGGTACCGGGAGATAGCCGTTTAAAAGTTAAACAGTAAGAATTAAAGTTCTGATTAATTTAGATCGGCCTTCTGTCGTTTCTTCTTCACTAATAACTTCTTAAGTTCAGCTAGTAGCTGGACTTTTAAAGCAGAGCAATGGGGGTACCCACCCCCATCAGGTAGACAAAAGTAGAAATCATCATTTTTCGTCAATTGAGGCGCAAAAGAAAGTAGCAAGGTTCAAAGTTACAGAGTTCAAGAATCAGTAGTGAACGTTCGGCTCACTGGCTAATTTTCGCAGTCTTTAACAGTTGGTTTTAAACACCACAAATGATCCCGATGGTAGCACGACTCGTCTCTGCCTTAAAGGTTCCGTTACACTCCAAAATCAACTAGAGTACCTACAGCTGTATGCTGATTCCCAAATGTCCTGAATTGACTGAGCTCTTCCGGCTCCAAAATATCTCAACAAAATGAATCCGAACTAAATGACCACTAATATCGATCAGAGGCAGACTGACTTCTTCAGGCGAGATCTTCGTGAGCTCCGCACCTGAATCAAATGGGTTAAAACCCATTAATTACACAGTTATGGTGCGGGAATCGAACCCAGCAACCATTATTCACTCTTTTGGCTTTCAGGTCTTGAGCACGAACTTGTCATCTCGAAGTTATTGGATCGTTTAAAACTTGCTGCTTTTAGTGTGAAATTTCGAAGGTTTTTATGTTATTCCTGACTGTAAAGACCAGGACCGCAGAATGTAATATTTCGAACAATTTCCTGCACTGTTGTCCAGGAAATTGTAACTAAACACGTTTCTGTAACCTACATTCTGCTTCAATACTGTCTAGAACCACAACAACTGAATTCAAGTAATTCTGGGTCTCTGATCACAAGCAAGAACCCAATATTTAAATCAAGTTGATGGTTACGTCCATGATTTAGCTATTGCACAGAAATGACACCATAAATGTAGTTTTGGTTAGTTTAGGACGATTTCTGGTCCCAAACTGCAGGAAATACCCATTTCCTGCATAGATTGATTCAAAACTGTAATTTCAGTATTAAATGGAGAACTTGTGCATAAACGCCAGTATTGCTGTTATTGGAAGATAGTCTAATACTTATTAACTACTAATCGTATGTAACTAAGTAATGTACTTATTATTTCAGGGTTATTATTGTTTCCTGCATACTGCCGTTCAAGATGCCGGCTAATTGTCTGTTTAACCCCAATAGCTCGAATCATCAATCAAAACCCAGTAACCGAAACAACCAATCGAACCCGTTTTATTGATTTTGAGACCATTTTTGGTAACTAAACCTAACAGATATTGAACCGTTAAACGTCATGTCGTTCCCAGTTGGCGGTTTTGGAACCCTCACTTTTGGTGGGCATGAAGATTACGGCATTACCCATGGCAGACAAGAACAATAACAATCGTACTTTTCCGGCAGAGAACATCACAATTACAACAATTAATAACAACGTTTACCTAACTAATTCCTTACGTATTCCTAAATAGTTTTAGCCAAAAGTGCAGGAGATTTGAGCTTCAAGCGAAATGAACGCATCGTTAAGTAGTTTGATTAAATGCTGTGTCCTTTTATTGCGATTCGCCCGCCCAATTACGTGGAGTTGTCTACGCGGGCGAATCGAGGACTTTCTGAACAATACCTGATGTTTAGGACCTAATCCGGGGTCCCCGTGACCCTAGGCCCAGAATCACTACCTCATTTGTATATTCTCATTTATACTCCAATTATACTGTTTGTAACCTCATTCCAACACGCATCCCATTCAATTGAGCTCACGTACATCACTAAACCAGATCTAAATTCCATCTGTGTAATTTCCTGCTTGTAATCTGACTCTTAGGTAGTTATTTCGTAATGCCCGTCATACCACGGGTATTGCAGCAGGAAAACACACACTCATACTCGAAAGCGTATCTTTTACCTCCAATTGCTTCACTCAACATATGACCATCAATTCATTACAAACTTAACTACAACACGTATCCGCTTACGTAACATTCATACCGTGCCACTACTGGCACACTTATACAACATTTATGCAACATTCACACTGTGCCACTGCTGGCACACTTATACAACATTTATGCAACATTCACACTGTGCCACTGCTGGCACACTTATACAACATTTATGCAACATTCACACTGTGCCACTGCTGGCACACTTATACAACATTTATGCAACATTCACACTTACGTACTGTATCGTTAATATTTTGGTGGCTGCTTAATCAGCTACACCTTTATCCTGCCTAGTATCTCAAGGTCAATCATACTCGGCAAATCTCAAGACCTTTACACACAAAGGAGTTTACATGAGTTGCCTCATTCATACCTCATTTTCACGCTTTCATATGCATTACACACATGCACACCGATTTACTTCTACGCTCTCATTCTTGCAGTTCTCACAACCTTCGTCGAACAGAAGGAGTTTATGTGATCTGCACCACGCGTACAAACATATACAGAACAGACATTCACACACACTTTCACACATTCTAACTTAGCTAATACCTTCTAATTCCTTAAAACAAACATAATTATTAAACATCAGTACAATTACAAACTATAGAAACAATCCTAACTACAAATTTTCTTATTTCTAATCTAAATTCTAGGTAATTCCCTAACTATTGGTTTATGCACATTTTCGGTAATCTTCTGTAAGAGATGCTGTTTTGTTTATTTAAACTTTGTGAACTTTGAAACTTGGTAACTCGAATTTAGGAAAACCTAATGTTTTCCTTGTTTAAAACAAAGTTTAGCTGAAACTTGTGAAAGCCCGAGTGAATAATAATTGCCAGGCAATTATTATTAAACAAAACTACAAAACGTATTATATTTTAATTTACTGAATAGAGGAAGCCGGCCATTCCTCCCCAAAACTCAGAATTATTAACTAACAAAATAGTGTAAAAACTCGAGGTTTTAGATTCAGTTCGAAAATAACCTATATTTTAGAAACCTGATAATTTTGAAGCCGACCTAACGCTGAAAACAAAGACAATTATGCAAACAGTGATTTTTAAATCGTTAGCGCCTTCGTTACAGAATGTGGCCGGCAACACCTAGTTGCCGGCTGTGGGGTGAAAAGATCCCTATAACTAGCTTAATAAAATTAGGGTCGTAATTAAGGGACCCTCTATCTCAGGCTCAAAAGGTGAGGTCCCCACTCAAATCCCGTAAACTACAAAACCCCCATAGCCACGAGGGCCTTCTTCAAAGTGCAAAAACTGGCCTCTAGGGCCTTGGCTTGGCGTAATAAAAGAAATTGGCCAATTGGCCGCATAAAAAGAAAAAGGGGCCCGAAGGCCAAACATCACATATTATAAAGAAAATAGGCCCGAAGGCCGACAGTGCAAAATTCCTAATTTTTTAATCCTAGCCAGTGAATTTTGAGCCCGGTATAGAAGACCCAAAGGCTCCTCAGAGAGTAGGTGTTCGCGGTGCGTTGCTCAATACCTTTTCTGGCCCGAGGGCCAGAAAAGTTCCTACATTTTTCCTACAATTTAAAGTGAGCGCGCAGTCCTAGGTGCTGCAAACCACAGCCCACTATAAGGACGCGCGCTCGAGAAAGCGAAATTTGGCCGACCGCTCTCGGTCGGCCCTCATCGAACACTAATGAGAATTTTAGAGTTTGCCACTGAGCTGACAGCTCTCTGACAGCTCAGTGACAGCTCGGAGACGGGGACTTCTCTTTGATTTTAGGTGGAAGCTTCTAGAAGTTTCTAGAAGCTTCTAGAAGCTTCCTATCTTTTCCACATGAAGATCCAGGCTCTTTTTGGGCCTGGTGGTCAGTTGGCGTGAAGATTAACGATAATGGCGAAATATTGCCCCCAACTGACCACTTTTCTGATTAATTTCTGGGTCCGAAACTTTCTGAAATTTTATAAAATTTTGGTTAACATGTAAATGCAACCAAAGGGGGAAGTTTCGGATCTAATTTTCAACTTTCTCGGATTCGGCTGAAATGGGGCTTAAAAATCAGGCCAATCCCGGCCGATTACGGGAAAAATAATTTTAAGTGCCGTCTTTGGGCACAACTTATATGTCTATTTCAAGTTTTAATATTTTCTTTGGCTTCTCTTGTCCTGGGCCCCTACTTTGAAATTTTGGGTGAACTTTTGGCCGCAAACAAGAGAAGCCAACACAGCAACCTTAGCAACAATTGCTCCCTATTGCTAGAAACTCAGTGTCCTCGCTTGACCGAGGAAGTAGGGAGCAATTGCCTAAAAATGTGCATAAAAATTCGTACGTAATTTTCTAGGTAAAACTAATTACAATTCCTGTCTCTACGTATATTGTTACATATTCTTAGCAATTTTTATTAATTTTAAATTATTAAGGAGGAGGCTAAGCCCCCTCCGGACCTACCTATGTACACAAAGGTGTGTACTAACTTTCTTTTGGAGAGGCAATTCTCTCCTGGCCTCTTGGCCTAAACGAAAGTTCGAGTGAGGACAAGCCTCACATAGAACGGATGAATGGACGTAGTAGTACTCCCACTACTACGCTGTCTGGGAAGTAGACGACTTCCCAGACAATGGAAAAAGGGAGTTCCCAAAAGTTAAGTCAAAGGTGGGAGGGAATAAACTCTAAGGCAAACCTTTTAAAGAGGTAAGATTACGAAACTAAAAGTAATCTTACTAAAACATTTTCCTTTATATCTCACTCATTTTCGGGAGTTGAAAAATGGGAATTGCATTTTTGGAATCAGGAGAAAATTGCCTTTCCAATGAACCTAAGTTGTTTTCTAACCAAAAATTACTAAAATTAACTAATTAAAGCCTAATTATCATTTATTAATGAATATAAATCCCAGTTAACAGATAACACATCCATTTTACATCATATAATTGCGTAAATACCTATTTTAAACCTACCTAAGTGACTATCTTCCAATATTTGGGCACCTTATGGCCTTGAAACTGCACTTTGAGGAATTTTTACGATCATAAACCTAAACTTGCACGATTCTTTCAGCAATTAGAAATTAAGATTATTTTGACGCTGGTTTCCTAACGGCCACAGATGACAATAAAATTGAAAAGGTCCCATCCCGGACCAATTCCGGATCTAAGAAGAGTACCCACTCTTCAAATGGATCTCCTGCCAATTCGCTTTGATTAATGGTTTTCTTTGATTTAGACATTAGTTTTATATGTGCGTTCTGTTATTCTTGGTGTTCTAGGTGGTGAGATGTCCCTATTAAGCAACTAAATGAGTCTACTTCTGTTGTTAATTCACCCTTTGGAGTAGGAACTGGGATGTTAATTGGTGGTTTTAGTCTGGCAACTCTGATATTTTTCTATCAAATACAAAATATCTATACAAATATGAAATTGGACTTCTAATTCCGGCAAACATGATAAAGCATAACCAATGCAATAATCTTCTATTGAACAAGATTTTGTTCGTTCTTTGAAACAATTATCCGGTTAACCAATTTGACCCACGGGAATTAGTCTCATGCACCAGATGAAAACTGGTAAACTGCCATATATCAAGATAATCCAGTTTGACTGACATTTCGGGTTAATTAAACGCTACTTTTGACCAATACTGAGTTCATTATTGTTTTATTTATGATATGTAACTTAACAATCATTGGTAAGACTCACTACAATTCGTTAAATTCCTGGAATTCTGGATTATCCGAATATCGCCAACCAGACATGTGCAGGAGGGGAAATTTTGTAGGGGGGTGAAGGGCGGCCTAAGGCCGCCGCAAAACCGCATTTTTACCGGAAAAATCCGGATTCTGGGGGGGGGGGTGAGGGACCCCTCTGGGGGTGAGCTCAGGTCTGGTGGGGTGAAACCCCTCCCCCAAGCACACGTATGTCGCCAACTACGTTACTTATAAACATCCAATCAACTCAATTAATGTACTGGTGAATTTCTGAACGATATTTGAAGGTTCACTAGTTTGGACACGTATTCAGCAAATTACTTAGAGTTGAACCTGGTTTCCAGATGAACATCATCAACCAAGTTGATTTGCAACAGTCATTTAAACTGGTTTGGCAATTCTCACAACCCCTATCGTACAAGGGGAGTTTCTGTGAGTTGCCGCCGCAATCATCCAAAACATTCATTCAGCATACATGCAAATCAGGACATTCCACCACTATTCACTCAAACATTCTTGAAATTTGGTTAATTTCGAAACCTCACGCTCCATGAGGGGTTTACCCGAATAACCGCCTTAGGTACTTTTTAGGGACACATTCACATTCTAATTTTACAAAACATTCATACTTCAATTTTACAGAATAATATCAAATTTACAAATAACTATCAAACTACCTAACTAACTAATAATTTAAGCTTAGGCTCATTTGCGTAAGAAATTTACAAACTTTGAACTTTGTTGTGCACGAGTTTCATGACTTTGCAATTCCTCAGAATGGTCCATAAAAGAAATTTTACGGGAATAATTGAACTTCGTAAGTTTTGGAAAGAATTTCAATTAAATTTCGGTGAAAGCCAGTGAGAAATAATTGCCAAGCAATTATTACTAGCGACAAAGAACAACTGATTAAATTAAGTGTAAAATTAATTAAGATTATAATAAATGAGGAAGCCGGCCATTCCTTTTAAACGGCTTATTCATAATTAATAAAATTAAGGCGATAAAGACTCACATTTTAGGAATTGGCTTTAAACTACCCTATATTCTTTAGTACTTAATAGTTTTAATGCCGACCTAACGCTGAAATAAAAACATAATACAGGCTGTAGAATTTTGGATAACTTGGTGCTTTTGTAACAAAACATGGCCGGCAACTCCTAGTTGCCGGCTGTAGGAAGGTTAGTTCTACTAATTAGCTTAACAGTTTCAGAGCAGTAATTAAGGGGCTCTCTAGCTCAGAATCAGAGGATTGGGGTCCCACTCATAATTCCATGAAAACTACCAAAAGAACCCCAAAGTGACAAATAAAGAGAATATTTTGGCCATAAGGGCCGTGGCTTGGTTGGTAAAAAAAATTAAAACGCGGAAAGAAAAAAAAAGAAAAAAATGGACACATCTCAAAACCTCTATCCCACAGGAGGGGTTGAGCTGTCCTATTAGTTTTGGATTAATCAAATAATAAAATAAAAGATAAAATAAAACTGGCCCGGAGGTCCAACATGCTATGGAAATAAAAGAATGTTCTTGGGCCCAAAATTGCTGTGAACTCGGGGCTCACTGGCCCAAAAACTCTATAAAAAGTTGGCCATAAAAGCCTGAAATATACCATAAAAAATAAGGCCCGAAGGCCGAAAACTGCATAAATATATGGCCCAAAAAAGGCCGAAACTTCCTTAGGATTTTTTCCTATGCTGGCAATTCTGAGCCGGGCATAATAAACCCATATGGCTCCTTAAATTGTAGTGTCCGTGTGTAAATCTCAACCCTTTTCTGGCCTGCGTGGGCCAGAAAAGTCCTATTTGCGTCGTAAAGGGGAAGTGTGCATTGCTATATTCCCGTACCACATCTGTGATCCGAGAAGCAATACACATTGGGGAGGGGACTCAATCAGCGACCGCTCTCGGTCGAAACTAAACGGACACTGATTTTCTTCTAGTGAGGGGAGCTTTTGTTGTCCTCCTTTTGCTGGACTAGGCCCAACAAAAGTTCACTTGAAGACAAGCCTTTAGTACGTAGGACTCAAAGAACAGCAGTGCACCTGACTGCCATGTAGTCTGGGAGATAGACGACCTCCTAGACAAAGAAAAGAAAAGGAAAGATGAAAGAAAAGGTAAGGCAAAGGTTTCAAAGTCCAACTCTAGAACTTTCCTTATTAGAGAGGTAAGATTATGACATAAAACATAAAACATCTACCAAAACATTTTCGCTTATAACTCACTCAATTTTGGGAGTTGAAACGTCGGGACTGGATTTTTGGAAATGGGAGAAAATTATCTTTCTTATGAGCCTAAGTTGTATCATCGACCAAAAATTCTTTTTACGTAAAAATTAGCTAATTGACATGAAATAAGCCTAACTAACATTGATTAACACAACTAATAACAGATTAAGACCTAGGAACATTGTAAAACACAAACTATCACAAATTAACGCACTTAGGTACTTATTACGTTTAATTTCCTACTTACAGCATAATTATGCAACTGTTTGTTAAATCATCTTCTAATATGCCTTATTAAACAATAAAAATGCATTAGGATATTGCCGGAGGGATTACTACATTCTCCTTAAGTAAAAATATTACATTCTTTTTCGTAATGGCTCTACATTCTGATTTTTTGCCAATGTTGGAATTCCTGGTATTTTTAGTATTCTTTTTGCATTAATATTAGCAATGTAAGGGAGGATGACCGCACCTGGGTCACCAAGGAAAAGAACACCTGTCCTTTCAAAAAGGGAATGTCAGGGACTGTCCTTATTATTACTATTATTATAATCACCTTAAGTGTAATATGTCGCAATTTGGGCTACTTAACTCTAAACAAACTTCATGGGCTACCTTTCTAGTGTTATTAACCAGACCAATTTGAGCTTTTCCTTCTTATATGATTTAATGGACGCTTAAATGGGACTGGCAACTCTGATTTTAGCACATATACAATAACAAATAATCATGGCTTGGACACAATGTCATAACTAATGTTTAATATTGGCAGGATCTTTAGGTTCCGTCTTCTATAGAAACTGCTTTTGGGATGACAACCAGCTTGAAACTGACTTTTAACCAATTTTGACACAAGATTTAAGTTATTCCATTACAACCTCCACAAGAAAAATGAATGGGATTTCTACTAGGGGGAATAAACCGAAGGCATTGACTAATTTCGTTCATAACATTATCCGTCACATAGCATAACAGGTGCCTTCACTTTTGATCCACAATTACTGACAATTCTTCTACATAATAATCCTCTGATAAATCAAGATTAAGACCAATAAAGAATACTCTACATGTGCTGCGTTTCGTGCTTGACTTATATCCCAGTTTATGTCATTATTCCTTTCGTAGACAGCTTTCATACTTTATTATGCTTGCCTTCTATGGCTTACTAATTACAATTCTCCATTATGTTTGCTCCATACATTAAACTGCTACTTCTTCTCCTTCTTTCTTTTATATGTGGGGTAGATCTACTATGGATCATTTCCGCAACCACCATAACCTTCGGAGCATACTAATTTGCATATTTTTTCAGGTGGGGTCGATCTACTATGGATCAGCTCCGCAACCACCATAACCTTCGGAACATAACTAATTCGCATATTCTTTTTCAGTTCACTTTACGCTGAACGCACCTGGTTCAGTGTCTGCAGGAATTTGGGCTCATAAGCGCATCTGGCTTATATTTCAGCATGGGAATTCATAAGCGCACCTGGCTTATATTACAGCATTTACTAGGAATCGGCCTTCAATGGACCAGCGCCTCCCTAGTCTCATCTCCTTCTCTAGATACCGAGTTAAGAACTAAAATATTGGTTATCCATTTACCGTTCCCGTCTCGCGTTATTACAATTCATTCCAGCAATACAAAAATTATACCCTCTCTCTCAATACAAGGTACAAATCATTATTAATCATTACAGGATAAGAGGAACCACGGGACTGTCTATAGACAATTCTTTGCCGAAATTCCTCATTCTTTTTAACTCATCAGTTTCCATATTTAGTGATAACCAATAAGGTGCAAAACAGATATAACAATTACAAAAAAATAGATACTTCCGGTTAGCAGATTAAGATCTGGTACAACTCGTCTAGGCTTTTGCTATTAGTTTTACGACAGAGGTTGAACTTCCCTTTTTAACATTCTCGATTACTTGTAACTACACAGCCTGAAAATTATTCAGATTCCCTTTTGGACTGTCACAAGCGCATAACGTCTGATACAATCACAATAATACAACATATGCTTATACCAAATATTCTTATGAATCTGTACAGCAATGCAACTAAATATATCATCAATACTGATGCAGACAAAATAATAACATAACATATATAACTAGTGCATAAACTATTCAGCAAAGATAGATCGAGCAGTTCCTGGTAAATTGAGTCTCGAGTCGCCAACAACTCCTCCTTGAACATTGGGATCGAGAATTTGGCAAAGAGGACAGCACCCATTATGAGGTTTTTAAAGGGATAGTGATAGTTGGGATTCATGAGGAGTCGACTAAGCTGGACATCCTCATTCTCCAGTCGTTTGGCCTCTTGGGGGAGTCGATTTTCAGGATCTTATAGGCGGTAGCAAAAGATTCTGTAAGAAATGCAAAAATTGCCTGATAAAGATTCTCGGCCGTGAAGACGGCCTTGTTCCAATGGCGGATCATGATGGGATCGCCGTTTGCATCACGACCTTCGACTTTCGCAAAGTTGAACAATTTCTTGTGTTCGGAGGCATTACTTCTGAAGTAAATATAATGGCCGGGGCTGTCAGGGTGGTAGGGGAGTTGAAAGAGGGACAGTCTCCTCAACTGTTCGAGGGAATTCTGATGGATCACTGCTGCGCGGATATTGTTCATATTCTAGAATGCAAGAAAAATACATAGGAACAACCGTCGAACAATAACAATCATTCCTCGATTTGTAATGTTGGGTTTATTAAGAAATACCTATTTCTTAACAAGGGATTAAGCTATGAAGTGCCACAGACTATACCAATTTCGTAGTTCAATTTGACGACAGGGCAAGGACCGTTCATGGTTTCCAGAAGTATACCCAAGAATCGTGTATGTGTGATTACCGTATAAAGATACATATATGACATAAATAATACAATTAATACCACAGATTGTTATCATTAAAATTAAAATTATACATACTTGATAATAAGATTAAGATTTAAGGTACAACATTTACATAAATCAGTATTCAGTACTTGTGTGAGACGGGAGGGAAGGGCATGGCTTGCTATTGGCAACTCTGGTTTACACTTCTTGACTAAATTCACTCACAAATTCATGCACATGCAACAAATATTTATACCCTTTTAACATATTCCATAATTGAAATCCCCACTACATCTTCCAAATTAAACTTTACAAGAAATTGCTAACCTTTAAACATTCTGTTCATGTTTTTTTATTATTTTCTTAATATATTTCTTTTTATGTGATTTTCTTTGTTATCATATGGGGAACGAAATTAGGGATTTATAATGTAAACAATTTGTTTGTTTAGATGTACTATTTTGTTATTAATTTGAGATTACTATTTTTGAATATACGAACAGTAGTTCTTTTAGCGATTAAATCGTTCAAAATATAAATCTCTCATATTGCACGTTACGTGAACAGATTTTCATCCCTAATGATCGTTCCCGGGGCGAGAGCTTGCATTGAGCTCGCCCCTCATCTAAATACTTAATTCATGCATTAATATTGCCCGGAGGGCTTCTGGTACGCTCGACCATATCTGAGGACTGAGAACCAAGAACGGATGTTTTCTCCAGCTTGTGTTGCTGCCATTCTGGAAGGCTTAGTTTCTTCAATTTCTTGGGATTGGATTGGATGAGTATCGTAGGATTGGCTGGCTTGCGCTTCTGGGGGCGCCTGTGACTGTAGTGGGAGAAATCTGGCAGCTGCTATATGGGGGGAGTTGATATCTAGTGATTCTTGATACGGGGTAGGGCGGAGAGCATAGGACCAGGATTTCAGGATCTCTGGGCTTGTAGTATGGAATGATTTCAAGGGTCTTTTCTCTATATCCAGGACCAACATATAGTGACTCGTATTCACATGCCAAATATAAAGGGAACGAGGATCAGGATCAATGTCTGATACTAGGAATGCAGGGGTATGATTGGACCACATCCAGTAATTATCTTGGGGGGTTCACAGGTTGCGATCGGGGTGTTCAGCATATTCGCAGCAAGGAATATCTCTATTTCCATAGCGAAGGTTCCGGGGCGTGAAATAACTTCGGGATCTTATCTCTTCGGGGCTTCGATTCGCTGTATGGCTTCCTGAATTCTGGGGTGGTGATCGTAGTAATCTCGCATTAATTCTCGGACTGTTGGGTGTAGATGTTCGCCGCCATAGATGGCAGCGGATAGTACTCGGTAGAAACAATTACCATCTGGTCTTACGTCAAGCACCACTGTAGGGTAAGTAAGGGGAATATCTTGGCCCCAATCTTGGATGTGAAAGTTAGCCGTAATAGTAACATCTCCTAGTCGATTTGCTTGTACTTCCAGCCAATCATTATTAATAGGGACCCAGGTCAGCATTACGGGAGCTTCGGCAATCAGTTGGAGATCCGACGTGTTATCTTCTACGTCACTGTATTGGTCAATGGGTATTCTTATGTCTAGAGACGGGGTTCTTCTCCTTCGGGAAGTACGTTATTTCTTTTCAGGTTCTGACCCTATAGTCGGAGCTATTGACAGAAGATCTTCATCTGAACTGACATCAGCATGAAGATTTGGATCCCCTTCCATTTGTTCAGTCAATTGATCTTCTGGGGATTGGGGAAGCACATGTGGAGCTGGGACTGGTTTCATTGAGCATTGACCTTGTGTTAGTTTAAGCTAGCTTGGGTCACTGCTTGCACGAGCACTAGCTTTATCTACTACTTATAGTGTGCTTTCATTTGATATACATCATGCATGGTACGAAATTTTAGTTAGCTAACACGAGCATTGACCTTGTGTTAGCTTAAGCTAGCTTGGGTCACTGCTTGCACGAGCACTAACTTTAGCTACCACTTATAGTGTGCTTTCATTTGATATGCATCATGCATGGTACGAAATTTTAGTTAGCTAGCACAAGCATTGACCTTGTGTTAGCTTAAGTTAGCTTGGATCACTGCTTGCACGAGCACTAGCTTTAGCTACTCCTTATAGTGTGCTTTCATTTGATATGCATCATGCATGGTACGAAATTTTAGTTAGCTAACACGAGCATTGACCTTGTGTTAGCTTAAGCTAGCTTGGGTCACTGCTTGCACGAGCACTAACTTTAGCTACCACTTATAGTGTGCTTTCATTTGATATGCATCATGCCTGGTACGAAATTTTAGTTAGCTAGCACAAGCATTGCCACCTGGCGCCTTTCATGGGCGGCCCGGCGAAAATTTTCAAAAGTGGTTGCGTGCATTCGAGCGCTATGTAGAAATAACCATGCCATAACTTCTTCCACGTGCAAAGCTGATATTTTGCCATCTTATCTCAAAAACGCAGCTGAAATAATATGTGTATAATGGTTTGAATCAAAATGCTCGTTCTGATTATTCTCTGTTATTGCAAGCTCTCAGAGCACAGTTTTCTACTCTTTTCACTGATGATTTGGCAGCTGATTTGCTGATGCACCGCAAGCAAGCAGAGGTGGAACCGGTAAGTGATTACGCTTTTGACATTCAGCGCCTTGTTAGCGAAGCCTTTCACGGCTTAGACGCTGCAGCCCAGGATACCCTTAAGCTTAAGTTTCGGATGATGCCCATATTGTGGGTAATGTAGAAAATTTTCAAAATCCGGAAATCTTGAAAACCGGGAATTGCGGAAATTGGATGCATTTTCTTGGAAAACTTCTAAGAGCAAAATATGCAGCGGGACCAGCTCTATTCGATCGTGGAAACAAAATTTAGGTTGCGATAAAAATAGTTCGAAAAACTAAAAATTTTACATTTTTCGTGAATGAATTTCCAAATTTTCAAAATCTCGGGTTCGTGAGGATTCTAATAAATATATGTCGAAGCCTAGTAGTCAAATTAGCCATTTAGTTAAATGGCTAAACCTTTTAGCCATTTAGTCAAATGGCTAGCCCAGTAGTAAAAGGCAGCGTGTTTGACTACTTGGCCAAAAGACTTGCAATATTTTAGCCATTTAGTAAAATGGGTACAGTGTTTTAGCCATTTAGTTAAATGGCCAGCAGCTCGTAGCCTAGTTGTGAAATGACAGTATTAATAACAAAAGAAGTTGTTGAAAGTAGTTATTTCATCGGAATTTGTTCCGTTACTGTTTAAGCAACTAAAACTTCTTTCTTAGAACAACATCAGCTTACATCTCATTATACTAAATCTCATTTTAGTAGTCAGCTCATTATCAACTCATTATCACTTATCAACAACTGATTATGTAACTTGCTGCAATGGCCGCTGCGGCTTATGACCATAAGACTGCATTTTACAGTGAGCTAGACGAGTTCTATAAAATTTATCCCCGACGAAAACCACTACTACAGAACGAGCTGAACCAAAAAATTGTTGATCTACAATCAGCCAGACGCACTCCTGAAAACGTGTCCAAAACTCAAGCCCAGTACTGGGGTGGTCAAGGATATGTCAGATGTGACTGTAAACCCGGTGTTCGTCAGTGTAAAACAAAGCAATGCAAGTGCTTAAAAGTTGGTCTACAGTGCACAACACATTGTCATGGATCTGATCATTGCAGCAATATCTAAGAAATTGACATTACAAACCTTCTTAAATCTTAAATATTCATACTGCATCATTTGTAAATTATTAAAAAGTTGTTATTAATACTGTCATTTTACAACTAGGCTACGAGCTGCTGGCCATTTAACTAAATGGCTAAAACACTGTAGCCATTTTACTAAATGGCTAAAATATTGCAAGTCTTTTGGCCAAGTAGTCAAACACGCTGCCTTTTACTACTGGGCTAGCCATTTGACTAAATGGCTAAAAGGTTTAGCCATTTAACTAAATGGCTAATTTGACTACTAGGCTTCGACATATATACATTGTTGGGGTTTGCTCCAATGGTTAATCTGCTGTAAACGGCTAAAGTTTGTACACACATTTTTTGTTTGTAGTTCAGTAATAAGGCAAGAACAGGATGCAATGCTTACAAAACTGACTACTCAGTTTTAATAAAAGAGAATATAGTTTCAAAGTCGCCTACTTTTATTGTGTCTAAATTGTTATTTAGTTGACGCTAGAAAGTTGTTCTTTCCCTTGTATTAAAATCTGCCAAACTTCGGTGAGCGGACGAGAAGCAGACTGACCAACACAAGTCTTCTACAGATTGAGTAAGCTTTAATTTTTTGAATATTTTTAAAAGTTCTTAAAGCAGTTTGTATTAATATGCAACACTAGCCTCCCGCACACCACTTTAAAACTGGATTTCGGACATAATCCAGAGCGGATCAAAAGCTAAGGGGTGGCTCAACAAGCACTCCGACTCCACCCAAGGATGATGACGCAGAAGGTTTTGGGTCTGACTCAAGAAGTGGGTGTGCTAAGGGTACGTGTACTCAACACAACAGTTCTTTAAAACTCAAGGCAGCTAAGGTAAACGCCTGTTGAGTCCATATAGAGTTGCAGACTGATTTCCATTAGGCCTGTAGAAAGTATGTAATTTGCTGATGTTTACGTAGCTTATGAAAGCGTTTCTGTCTGGACTTGTTATATTGCATGCAGAGCAGTTGAAGCATTGGTTAATGCTTGGAATCGGTATTGATCCTTAGTTTGCGGGATTGTCAACTTCATGCTTGATAACTAATGTATCGAAAAGTGCAATTTATTAAGCAAAAAAGAGTGTCCTACCCGTGCAGCAAAGTCTGATGTTTCGATTCAGCGCTATTCTATTAGCGTGCCTATTCTGAGTCCTGAAACTTCATATATTTAAGGGAACAATTTTGAAGTTTTTTCCTCCTTTCTTATTCCTTTTCTTTATTTAAAGAAGAAGCAGTCATTAGGTTGCTTCAGCTTTCAGGTAATCCCGTGCAAGCAGCCCAGCCTTAGTGACCCCTTGCGAAGAGACACCTGCTTGCTTTAAAAAATGTGGCCTCTGTTATCAATGTATATGTTAGAAATTTAGCCGCTGTCAATGTAGCAGATACAACAGAAACTAAAGGGGGCCACTTTTTTCGTTTCTTCTCTAGAATAAAGAAAACTGAAACTAAATTTCTTTTCTTACTTCAAGAAGTCTTCTCATTTTATTTCTTTTTCCTTCCCCTAAAATTCCGACGTGGCCGCAATATAATCTGTTTCATGAAAAATATTTCTGAAAAAATCCGTCAACACAGTCAGAAAGTCGAAAATCCCGCCAACAGATCGCAGCCTAAGTCTCAAAACCCCAGCTCCACCACAGCTCTGGCCAGTATCCAAGAGACTAGTCACCACACAACGACTACTATTCACCATATTATTGGGACGGTGAAATTGGAGTTCTCACTTAATTTTCCCCACACCGTACAAACACCTTCCCCTCCCCCGCAAATGCAAAGTCTAACTCGGGCAGTCCTTTCAGATGAAGAAGTGATTCACAGTCTAAAAACACAAGTATACTAAATTAGTTTTATAGATTTCTTGCTACACCGGCAGGAAAATTCTGTATGCATTCATGCACCAGATAGAACAATAATTGTTTAAGTTGTGAGGAATTGTTAGTTTTTTCCGCAATTTCAATATTAGTAACAATAATGATGAGTGCATGAGTTTACAGCAAAATCTTGATTTCTGAGGATTTTCACGAACTGATCGATTTGGACCAAATAAAGTTTCAGTCTCCGACCCCGTTCCAGTAGCAGAGATTGCTGCATTTCTAAATAAACATGTTTCAAGTATATTCCAACACATTGATTTGCTAAAAATGTGTGTAACCAACTGTTCGTTCATGGTTTGTCTTGTGTCATGACAACGTTAACATTTCTGGTTGGATACAAGGTAGCTCAAGAAACATCATTTTGTTCACAAGCAACATAACAAACATAACAAACAACACATAAAAACATATAAGCTTTCTTTCATAGCACATAATGTCCATTCATGAGAGTAAGCAATCAAGTACGCAGTCATTCGACCAATTCCAACAGTATATATTATTCAGCTATGCCTGCCATGCAATATGACCACTGTGTACTCCACGATCCCTTAACGGTTGATTTGTACCGATAGCTCCTGAGGAAAAGTTGGAATCATGCTTAGTCTTCATGAAAAACCTTTCAAGCATGGCTATTTTGAAGTCTTCATTATAATACGCCAGGAGAGCAACGTTAGCAGGTCCACACAACGTAGAAAGTATGAATGTTATCTGAGTGAATGAGCCACCTTTTGGAAGAAACGTTAGCACGTTTTGGTGGGACAGCATTAATATTGTTTTGTTCATAGTTAGGAATACAAAATTTGCTGCAGTCATTGCAAACATGTATTTTGTTACACTCAAATGAAAGCTAAATTGAGTGCTCTTTGATGGATCGGTAGCAAACTTGGCAGCTCTTTTGAATGTCGTAAGTGTTGCTACAGACATAGCTATGAATCCCGCCCAACCACATAGCGACTGAAATATAGAAAACCACTTGGCATAAAACGACGTAAACACTTCCAAAAGTCCGCAGCCTTTATTGTGTCTGCGTAGCTCCATGTCAGAAGACAAAATACACACCCAGCCCATTAAGTAGCCGGCTAAAGTAATGAAGCAAGTGCAGCAAATTAGCTTATAGGAGTAGCGAGTAGATTGTTTCCAATACCAAACAAATGCAAAAATAGCAAGACAGCGATCCAAACCAAGAAACATGATAAAAGTAGGATTTGCCAAGTGACCCCAAACCATAATGTGACTCCCGGGCATGAAAAGACAGTCCTTCTTATTTCGGCACGGCAGGTACGCAAAGTCCAGTCTTAAAGATGCAAGCAGATCAGCCAACGTTTGTGCAGCCAACAGGGCTCGGCCCAGACCAACAAGAACGTCTCCATGAATTAGACCTGAAATGGCAAAACGGTTGTTCAAAGCATCCGATTAGGAATGGATTAATCAGAGTATATATGCTCCTACTTGAATGACTAGTTCTGTTCTTCGAACGGTACAGAGCATAATCGAGGCCAAAGTATAAAGGTGCATTCATAGTCGCGAACGCAGAAAGACGCGCGTCGACGCGCGTAGACGCCTCAGCTTGTAACATGCCGTTTTAAAAGTTTAAAAATAATTGTAGCGTATTCATGCTCACGAACGCACTCAGACGCTTACGTACGCGCGTCTGCTTGCGTCTGGAACTATGAATGCACCTTAAATGCTCATTTTAAAGGCCTACCTGATGCATGCTGTTTTGCAACATAGTCCCCTTTACCTTGAATACCCCCTTTCTGGGTCTAATAACTTTAAGAATTACTGCTTGGTACTCTATCGTCTAAGTGTTAAGCAGATCCCGACTTTTTGTTCATCTTATTGATCTCGGTGTAAGATAATTTTCTTTCTTCTTTTGCCAAGGTGGTTTTCTAGTTAGATGTGCCCACTAAGCAAACTTTAAAGCTTGGCCTTGTAGCCGGTTAGGCTGAAATCGTCAAAATCTTAAAGCGGCAATTAAGTATGCCTTGGTTAAAAACAAATTTTTAGCCTATTAATATAATCTTTAAATAATTAACTGATATAATGATATTCGACATCACAAACCTTCTTACCGAACATAATAACAATATCCTTTCTCTTCATCAGATTTGGTTTGAACCATATCGAATATGCTGCCAGCATACTAATTCCTGCAGCGAGTACAGACACAATTAGTTGAGCTCCAAAAACACCAATTTCCATATAAAACTCAGAAGCACGGGATATATTGCTCATGCTAAAATAATCTGTATACATTAACACGGGTCCGATTCTGGGGTCTGCCTCGAATGTTATGGGAGTCTGGCTATACCTGACGGTTAGGCTAGTCTGGCTAGGTCGGGAGGTCAAATTTCACCGGCCCTTGTGGAAGCGAGTTTTTGTAAGTGTACTTTTGAGAGTAATCTTTGCCGTTTTTCATGAAAATAGCGATTTTTTCAGCAAAAACAACGTTTTGGATGTCCTTCAGCCAATTTAGTGATATTTAAGTGACAAATTCCGACGAAGCCTGAAACTGTTTTGAAATTTTAGTCGTTAAACGTATCATTTCGGCAATTTTCTTACTCGTTGTCTGAGCAATTTCAGGACCACTCGTGGTCGACTTCGCCGAAGGGGTAGGTGTGAAAATTTCATTGAATTGAAAACAATTCCATTCCAACAATTGAAAATTTTAGCTTTCAGAACTAAACTGAGAACCAATCTGCTGCAGACGAATTTGGGGAGGTAAACCTGTGGCTGGAGGTCCAATAAAACCCGGATTTTTTCGTTTTTAAAAAAATTTTTCTCAATAAACCAGAAAATCAGGTTCCAATGTAAGCGATATCTATGAAGGGGAAGAGTGTGTGAGCGCAACTCTGAGCTCCAAACCTAGACCGGTGAAAAGCACGCACATTTCTGTCTTAAAAAGACAGAAAACGAATGCTGATACTCCTTAGATTTCTTAATTTGATTCATGGCCTCATGTTCATGTTGTGCTAGTCTAAACTACTGGCAGCATTTGCACCTTTCACTTGTGTACATATTTTACACATACACATATTGTTTCTATCACTGACACTGCAGCTGTCCAATCTTCACTTGGGCTATTGAAATTTTCTTCTTTAAAAAGAAAAATGAAGTAAAAGAAAATTTAAAGAAAATTTTCCTCCCTCAAATAGCGGCATGACAGCACTGCTTTAAACATTTGAAATACTGTATACGTGTTTAAATCTTTGCGGAAATCAAGTATTAATCAAACTCAGAAGCAAAATTATTAAATTAAACGTTTCAGATATATTGAAAGCCATATTACAAGAGTGTCATGAACGCTGTATTTGAGAACAAATGTTCCAGTGTCTGCTATTTGAGACTGATTATTAGTCGGCGGAGTTGCAGCACTAATTGCCAAAGTCAATCGGGTAATATTGTTTCGCTCTTGGGCTAAGCTGTAGCACAATTATGCAATCACAGGAAAAAAGCAGAGACAAAATCAACTACTATTGAAAATCGTACAGAAAAAATGTGCTTTAAAAACCCTGTGAAATAGAATAGATTTGATTTTTCATTTCTTTTTGCCATTTCATCAGCTGTACTGTTTGAAGGAGTTTGTAGAACTAAGTGACAGATTTTTATGAGGCAAAAACGTTTTGCTAACTATCGATACTTTTAACTCATGCTGTCTTCAATAACTCATGCTGTCTTTGATCATTATTATATATATACACCCGGTTTCTGTGTCAAGATAAATTAGCTGTTATCTAATAGATAGTAGGAATATAAATGATGGAACAATCTTAATCTGTAACCTTTCCGCGAAGGTTGCGACATCACGAACGCACGTAGCTCTAATATTCATGTCAAAAATGAGGCTCTTTGCACCTGCAAGTTACCTTACGTCATTCATACTTTGACATTGACAACAGAAGAGTTTTAAAATCAAACCGTTCAATAAAAGCTAATAAATAAAATGCAATTTCAAATCGATGTGCGTGCATCGGATACGGTCGTGTGACTATGGGATCACAACTGGAATTCAAATTCCAACTAAAACAAGCTCGATAAACCAACTGGGTGCTTATTTATTACCGTTGCTGAACAACGCGTTCTCACTTCATGACTAATTTGGATTGAAACTGAGCTAATGACCGGACATAGACTGGAGCGCACTGCGCAGGTGCCCGCTGAAACAGTTTGGAATTGAATTTTAAGATAAGTTTTGATCGCATGTACCCATGTGGCTCAATCCGTATTCCGTAGAGCATCTAGCTAGCCTGTGAAGTTGGATATTCACATGGAGCCAGAATTTCATGGATTACAGTAACGTGGTAACACATATTTTAGTTCCATATATTATTTATGCAATTTTATGTTAAAACTTAGACTGCTCGTTAGCTTAGGTTTAAGCGACAAAAAATGAATTGTTTATCTGCTTCAGCGACTAAATCAGAAACATGAAACAAAATGTTGGAAATAGTGGAATCACTTTATGACTTCTTCGTGGAATTGGATTTTAATTTAAACGTGATTAATCGTGTTTAGAGCTTTGTTAGGTTTGTACGTAGTGTAGCCAAAATACTTTCAGCTAATGAATTTCATTTTTAATTTAATTTTGCAAGCTTTAACTTTAAACTTTAACATCAACGTATCTGCTCGAAGTAAACTTTCTAAAACAAGGAACCATTGCATAATCACTGGATTTTTTTGATTATCGTAATACTTTGAATGCAGTTCATTAAACCCAGAAAAATCTAATCTTACTCAAACTGAAATACCAATAACAGTACTATTCCAGAATGCTTTGTTTTACTGAACACCCATTCAATTGATCAAACAAATATGTTCGCCCACCAGTATTTTGTTTAGAACGTTTTCTATGATTCACTAAAACAAGAAAACAAGAAAAGGCAAAAACTGTAGGATTGTTTCCAAGGAATGTACACGTAAATTCACTATCGTCATCGGGACTGAGTTGATATCAACCCGGAGGCGAATAACCAACGCGTTTATGGCAATTTGACGAGATTTGAATATCTGATATGCTAGACCTGGCATGCAGTAATGAAACCCATGGCGGATTGTTAAGTAGATGTAGACGCAGTTGAAATTAATAAACCGTCTCTAGAAATATAGATATCGATAAACACTGAACGTAAGGTAACACTGTTCATGTGAAAACCTGAAATGAAGAGCAGAGATTAAACAAACCTAGCAAAGCAGGAAAAGATAGGAAAATTAAACTGCTGATCTAAAGTGAGTCAAATAAGAGAACCTTCTGCTGAATCTTATATTCCACGAATTTGGGTAGGTAAGTGGTCAACCAGGAGCCAGAATTAAATCAGCACAAATTCTTACTAATTGCAGCAAGAGTCGACACTATGAGAGAAATGGAGACTGCTAGCAACACAATAACAAAATATGAACAATTTGCTTCAGTTTGCGGTTACTTCTGTCGGTTAATAGTGCCAGGTAAATTATAAAATTTGCAATTTGCAAAATTTGCAGGTAAATTTGCAGTATAATAGACGCTGGCCTATCAGGTCCATGCGTCCTTGACGCCGTGGTTAGGACCAGCGGCAGCTTCTGTGGCTGCTTTTGACCGACAGCAATTTCTCTTTATGCAACACCTTTCCAAAAGGGCTGCTCTGAATCTGTCATTATAATGAGCAAAAAGAGCCACATTTATCGGTCCACATAATGATGAAAGCAGGATGGTCATTACAGTGTAAGAGCTGACCTTTGGAAAAATCGACAAAATGCGTTGGTGTGATAGCATTAGGAATGTCTTGTTTACAGTTATAAGAAGAAAGTCTGTGACAGTCACTGCAAATAAATGTTTTGTTATAGAAAAGTGAGAAAGGAATTGGCTACTGAGAGAGCCGTCAGCGGAAAACTTAGCCTCCCTCTTGTATGTGCTAACTGTTGCCACTGACATGGTCAAAAATCCAAGCCATCCGCACATGCATTGGAATACGGCAAACCACTTGGCATATGCTGGTCCGAATGTTGCACTAACTCCACAAAGCCTATTAGGCCGTAATCGGTCAAAGTCGTCAAATAAGATACACATCCACCCTAGAAAGTAGCCTACTGCAGCAACAACAGTGGTAGCAAAAAGTAGCATATAAGAATAGCGAATGGACTGTTTCCAATACCAAAGGAATGCAAAAATAGCGAGACAACGATCCAAACCCAACAGCATGATAAAAGTAGGATTTGCCAAGTGACCCCAAACCATAATATGACTCCCGGGCATGGACACACATTCCTTATGCGTCCCACCCGACTGAAGAAAAATGGTCTTGGTTGAAGACGAGGAAATATCTGCCAGATTTTGTGCTGCCAGTGTCGTTCGAGCCACACCCACAACAACATCGCCGCTAATCACTCCTGAAATTGTAAATTAACTGTCACCGAATTATACATACATTGTCTTAATTTATGAAAGCAGCAATTTACTATGTCATGGTGCAAATCCTAACCGATTTAAATTTTCTACAGAAACTTTGAACCCGCTAAACAAAAATTAACTCTCTCGTCTTCAGTAGCCTTAATGCCTAATCTTAATTTAATTTGTTTAAAATCTAAGACTGGTTAAACAAATGTAATACTTTGAATGCTCCTTAAAATAAGACACCAGTATACGTAGAACCAGATTTACATTTACATTTTCACTTAATTTATTTACAAGCAAATATCTACCGAGTATTACCGAGCATGATAACGGTATCCTTGCACTTTATCAAACTTGGTTTGAACCATATCGACAGAACGGCCACCAAACTAATCCCTGTTGCGATTACTCCCAGAAGCATTTGAGTCATAAATACGCCAATGTCTAGATTACTCACAGAATAAATGGTGCTGTTATTCGTCATAATAAATTAGCTAGTAGTTAGTAATGCAAAGCCCAACAGTTGTCTATAAAATTTAAAAACTGAAGAAAAGAGATGCCAAATCTAAGCAATTGTCTTTAGCTCTGCAGCATGCTGTATTAGTAATTAGGATGCTGTAGGATTAGAAATTGTCGCTTTCCTAAGTTTTATCAGACTCAATGCTTAGATAAGAAACCTCCGTGTCAAACGTTGTTTTTGAGGAAATTAATCAATCGCACTCCATAGTGCCTGCATACCATGCATGCCTGCCTGTGATGACTTTTCTAATGAAATGATGGTTATGCTTCTGTTGCTGATAGTAAGCTAGTATTAAAAAAGGTCTAAGGATTAAAAATTAAAACATAAATTTGCAATGAATGCCGTCGTCTGACGACTACTGAAATCCAGAGCACAGTGACCAGAGGCTATAAAAGTTTTAAAAACTTGCAGTGAAACAATGACACGACAGAGTCGAAAGAGGGTCATGCTTGTATGAACATGAAGGTGTCCATGTACCCGAGTAGTGGGCATCAGCGCACATATTACAATTATCAGTGTTACGCCATATGGAAGTCTGACAACCGGAGCCGAGAGGTCAGAACGGTGTGTTTCTCTAGCCTTCCGCGTGGCGACGGCGTTCAGCGACAGCGAAAGTTACACAAGCTCGAATTTTCCGGGGTTTAAGGAGCGGCCGCCTTCGGTTGGAGCTGCCAAGGTGCGTTCATCACATAATCGGTGATGGACATATCTCCAGCTGTAATGTGGGTAATAACAACCCCGCTATCACCCCCCCCGCTTCCAATTACCTTTCCAGTTCTAACTTTTGTTGTTTTTCCCTAAAGCTCCCCAAAAATCCCCACAAATCCTCTCTATATGTTGTACTGCTATTTTTATTGAGAAACCTGATAATTTAGTAGTACATATGTGTATGTAAAATCCCATCTTTAAATAACTTTGTAGTGCTATCTTTATGATCGTATTTCAAAAATCATCTCGAACCTTCCTTTAATTTCCTTATTTTCGTAGCCTCCACATAGCACTATGATGCAATTCATGTTGGCTTGCCGAAGATAGTCCCTCCCGTTCCTAATGCATAACAATCCTTTGCTTTCGTGAACACGCCATGTTTTAATCAGTTGGGAGGGAGTTTGTTTTGTTCGCGTGCGACTGGTCTTCAAAACTTTGAGTGTCCCTCCTAGTGACTTTTTATCTGTGCCAAAATAATTTCTTGTTTTCTGTTTTACTAAATTTTGCTAATTCCAACTCACTTTAATCCCCCCTTTATTTTCTAAATTATTTTCTCCTAATTCTTCTAACTTCTAACTCACCCACTCCCCTCATCCTTCTTACTTGCGGGGTTGCCCCGTTTTCCTTATGTCTGCCGTATTCGACAATCCTTTGTCTCCTCGTCCCGGTTTTGTGTTTATTCCCCTGTGTTTTGCTGGTTTTTCCCTGTCCGATTCGTCCCATTTTTTTGGCTGCATCGACGTCTTTCCCCTTTTTTATTCAGTGTCTTTTCTTCTTATATGTAATCTGACACCAGTTTCTTTGAAAACCTTAGCCTTATCTATTTGACGCCCCCGAATCGCTTAAAAAGTCTTATCAGTCTTTCGAAGACTCCCCCAGCTCCCCGATAATTTTACCTCCTCGTCTGCTTATTTTGTGTTTTGTGTATTATTGTTTCCTTTCCTGCTGTTTGTGGGTAGCCAACTTTAATAATTTGTCCCACCTTGGGTTGCCCGAGTGTTGTCTATTTTTACCTGGTATTCCCTGTGCCTTATTTAATATTAAACAGCCAGTTGTCGTAAATTATAATTAGTTAACTTATTGCTTTGTCTCATTTTGCGGGGTAGCTACGTAGATTCTGGAAATAGCCCTGAATAATCTCATAACTGAGATTGTGTTTTGTGTGGGTTCCTCCCCTATTATTTTACTTGGTGGCCTGTTGCCGTCCCTCAAAATTCAGTCACTTCCCCCTTGGCGAGGTTTGTCAGCGTGTGTGTGTGTGTGTGTGTGTGTGTGTGTGTGTGTGTGTGTGTGTGTGTGTGTGTGTGTGTGTGTGTGTGTGTGTGTGTGTGTGTGTGTGTGTGTGTGTGTGTGTGTGTGTGTGTGTGTGTGTGTGTGTGTGTGTGTGTGTGTGTGTGTGTGTGTGTGTGTGTGTGTGTGTGTGTGTGTGTGTGTGTGTGTGTGTGTGTGTGTGTGTGTGTGTGTGTGTGTGTGTGTGTGTGTGTGTGTGTGTGTGTGTGTGTGTGTGTGTGTGTGTGTGTGTGTGTGTGTGTGTGTGTGTGTGTGTGTGTGTGTGTGTGTGTGTGTGTGTGTGTGTGTGTGTGTGTGTGTGTGTGTGTGTGTGTGTGTGTGTGTGTGTGTGTGTGTGTGTGTGTGTGTGTGTGTGTGTGTGTGTGTGTGTGTGTGTGTGTGTGTGTGTGTGTGTGTGTGTGTGTGTGTGTGTGTGTGTGTGTGTGTGTGTGTGTGTGTGTGTGTGTGTGTGTGTGTGTGTGTGTGTGTGTGTGTGTGTGTGTGTGTGTGTGTGTGTGTGTGTGTGTGTGTGTGTGTGTGTGTGTGTGTGTGTGTGTGTGTGTGTGTGTGTGGGCCTGGACTAAAGAGCTTCACCCGCAGTCGAAGGCTCGCGTCCATTTCTCCAGTCCTAAGTAGTGGCATTTGAGTCTGAGGTTTAATTCCCTAGCTCAAAGCATTACACAGGAGACCGTGGGTTCGAGTCCCACCGGGTGCCAGATTTTTTCGGGCATCTGGTGGTGTGCAACTTTTTGTCTTCTCTAATTTGGTTGCGTTGCAGTGGGAGGCTTGAGAGTTGTCTCGCTCCACTTGCAGTGGGCAATGCACTTGTGCGTTGGAAGTTGCACACATTGGATTCGAATTCCGGTTTAAGCTCGTTCCACTGAAGCACCCGTGGCTCAGTTGGCTAGAGCGTCTGCGCGTTAAGGAAGAGACCGTGGGTTCGAGTCCCACCGGGCGCTCGATTTTTTTGGGCACCTGGTGGTGTGCAACTTTCTTTCTTTAATTTGGTACACGCCTCAGGTAATTGCGAAGACAATTATTCGGTGTCAGAAAGTCACCCTTCCCCGCTAGTCAAAGTTTAAAATTATTGTGGCTGACACTACTCCTAACCGGTTCACATCCAACTAGAGTGGGGCGCATACAAAAAATATTCATAGACGAACCGCTATCCAAAATTATAATTTCTGTAAACCAATTAGCAGCAATTAGTTTAGGAGAAACTTATGTAGCATCGCACTCCTAGTAGAGACTTAGTAATCTCGGCAAGTCAGTTTACTTTCAAGTACACAATCAAGTATACAAACCGTACACATCATAAATTGTAAAAATTGGCGACCGTGAAATGCGGTAGCTGCCATATTTTTCTCCTCATTTTACGCGCTCAGTTGCTAAAAACGTAAGTTAACGCAAGACTTATTTGAAATTTTGCCTTATCTGGATGATCCAAACGAAATTTCTGATCTAGAATTGCCCGACAAATAGTGGCAGTACGCAGAATTTAGGGGGCTCCTACTCCTACTCCTACGGTCCTCCTACAGCGGTATCCGGAAACCTATTGCAGTCAGAACCGGTTCTACCATCAACTGGGGATCGTGATGAATTAACTGAGTCGGGGGCTTTGTTGAAACATTATAAGATGAGTTGTTTCGTCAGTAACGGACTCTTTGATTGATTTTATTGAAAAACGTTATAATGCCCTTCCCCGTGTCAATATTAGTTCAGAAACTTCGCCGGGCAGAGGAAAATTTAGATGCTCCAGCAGGCGTTCCATCCCAGCAGAACGAAGGGGAGAATGTGTTCACGACTTTAGTATATGGTTGGTCTAGCCTATGGTTTGCGGCCTGTGTTAGTGGGGAGACTCTCCTGCAGTTTCGGCCATTGCCATTTGCTCGGCCCCAAACAGAGTCGGTGGTTACGGGCCGGGACCTGCAATGGGGTGCCACGCCCTCAGGGTTACGGACAGGCTCAGCCGGCGCCCCTATCTCTATCTAGGAGACCGGTTCCAACTGCTCTACCTTTGCAGACTGGTGGTCCTCAGCCGGACTCTCAATTACCTGTTGCACATGTGGCTAATGAAACTGCTACACCTGATCGTCGGGAGGACACCAGAAATTTGCATTGCCACACTCTGCCTCGGCAACGACGATCAGCGACACAGCGAACGTAGCACCAGCTCTGATTGCCCGGGAGTTAAGAGGTGGCCGTCTTCGCGTGCAGCTGCCAAGGCGCGTTCATCACATAGTAGTGTTAGAAAATAAAAAACTTGCGGGCCAGGCCGGCCCGCGGGCCGATGGGGTCCTACGGGCCGGGCCGGCCCGAGCCCGGCCCGCAGCCCGCGGCCCGCCACCGGGCCGCGGGCCGGTGGCGGGCCGGGCCACGCGGGCCGGTCCGTGGCCGCAAATCTCTACGGGCCGAACGGCCCGACGTCGCAAAAACGGCCCGAACTATTAGGTAATTGATTTCAACTTGTTTCACGTCTAATTTCAACTTATTTTACGGCTATTCTTATTTCTTCCATTTTTCACTTGGTAAATATTACATTGTTTGTTATGCAGAATTTCTCACATTATCCATATACAAATCTAGGCTGTCGCTCCTACTCCACTCTTAACCTTTGTACAATTGCGATTCCATTATTTTTCAAAGATGCTGTTCTACTTTTTTGAAGCTTTTCACTTCCTCAAACTAAATGTATCTTGTGTTAAGTTTGTCCACGTGCTTGCTTTTGACATAAAAGTCTAATTTATATGACCAATAGCAGGGAATCAACTAAACCATATTTCGTTTAGTTTGTCTAACAAGGTTTTGGATGTTGGTTACGTTTCAAATTAGCAATTACAATCGCAAGCAAGAGCACTGCGTCTTAAACTGCGAACGATGCCTCCTTACATCAATACCAATACCATCAAACCTAATTATGTAAGCGAATGTTTTCATTCCAATTGTTTTGTGACAACTGTTCACATATAAAATGCCTCTACAACCTTCTCATAGACGTAACTTAAAATGGATTAGGTATATCCAAGAAGTAGCCGCCATATTACAACCTTAAACACACAGATTCCGACACAGCTCAATTCTAACTTCCATTATATGTAATTAATTAATCATCTTAAAACAAAGCCATTGAAAATCCGTAAATGAAATTTTGATTGTAGACTTGAAATTGCACCGAAAATAATTGAAAAATTGCCATTTACCGAGTAAAAAACCGGCCCGGCCCGCCACCGGCCCGCGGGCCGCCTATTTGTAATCTTGCGGGCCGGGCCGCGAGCCGGGCCGTCGCCGAAAAATCCGGGCCGGGCCGGTCCGGCCCGCGGCCCACCACTGGCCCGCGTCACAACTCTACCACATAGACGGTGATGGATAAATCTCCAGCCTTGGTACACGCCTCGGGTAATTGTGAAGACAATTATTCGGTGTCAGCCAATCACCCTTCCACAGTTTAAAGTTTAGCTTAGCTAAATTGGTCGAGTCAAGCGAAAAGTTTTATGGTACACGGCACACTTGGCTCGACGACTAGCCCTGCCCTGCGAGTCAAAGTTTTATGGAATCGCCTAGACTACAGAGATTTTCCTGGCAAAAACTGAACCGGGAATTAAAATAATCCAACTAAGCAGGATAAAAATAAGTCTATGAAATGGAGAAGATTGTTTTAAGGAAAATTAAAATTTCACGTTAATTGACATTTTTCCAGTGAAACTAACTCAGCAACAAATTGGTGCGAATAAAGCACCTGTTGTGTGAAATCTCGTGCTTGAGCCAAGGCCCACTTACTCAAAAATTGACACCTTAAGATAGGACAAGTGATGGACACCAGATGTTTTTTCATACATGGATATCCCATATTTAACATTATATAACGGATATCCGGGTATCTGGTTATCGCTTATATATTGAAAACTTAAAGTTCAGTAGAATTTTTTTAGTTCCACAGTCAAAATTTCAATTTTTCTGTAAATTTCCGCTCCGCTGTGAATTTCTGTCAAAACCATGCCACAAACTACAAACCTTGGTTTCAGCAATATTTTCGGAGAAAGTCTTTTAAGCTTTTAAAATTTGAAATTTGTTTATTTTTATTCATTTGTCTAAAATGTAAACTGATCTCCGGAAATTTTCCTCAAATCGGTTATTGTCCGGATATGACAATTATCCAGATCAGAGATGAAACCGGCTCACTCTTTACTGACCCGGTGACCCGGTCGACCCCTGACCCGGTGACCCGGTATTTTTGAAAGTTCTGGCTTAAGCTTAGACATTAGTGAAAAATACTTATATTAGGGTGCTGTGAGTGTTCTTTGATTTTTTGGATATTTTCGTCGTCTAAACTAAAAAGTTGGGTAAAATTATTGCTTCCCTTAAAGCAACATTGGAAAGTAAATATTGTAAGCCGGAAAAATCAAAACTTGGCACGATTTCTCACTCGATGTGAAGTGAACTACATAACTTGTTGAATTAGTTTGGAACATAATATTTGCTAAAGTCAGCACATCATCTGACTTTAATCATAGAGCTTAACACCAGCACCTTTGTCTTTTATTATTACTGTATTAAAATATTTCATTACATACATAGTTGTATAGCTGAGGGTTTCGTTTTAGAGTTTCTTAGAATTATTCTTGCTTAATGGCTAGGATTCAGCCAAATAAAATTAAACCAAGATACACTCGTCCCTAAGAATAAAGTCATAACAATTTGAAAAATGCAAATCAAGTTCAGAATCTGTGAACCTTGTTTTGCTGAGATTTTCCTACTTACCGCGATTTGAAATCTACACAGCTGACCAAGTCCCTTTAAAAACGAGAGTAGCGGTGAAAAATCACTTGCAGTAGGTGGAGCATGGAAAATGTTAAGTTTACAATAAAGATTTCGAACTCTCAGGGCCCAGGTCCTAATTTTCATTTTTCTAGTAAGTATACTTTCAAAACTAGATCCAAGCTTGACAGGACATTACAAATATTATGAGGACACTACACCGACAACCATTTAAAAAAGTAGACGATTAAGTTAAAAATTTATTTATTCCTGTTGCTAGTTTTTGAGCAATTATTGAAGTTTTCCGGTGGTAAAAACTGGTAAAATTTTGAAAAATATGCTTTAGCAGCAAAAAATTTCCCCCAACCAAAAATAACGGGTTCAGACCGGGTCAGAGTTCTTGACCCGGCCCATATAGTGACCCGAACTGACCCGGTGACCCGGTTTCATTGCTGATCCAGATAACCAGTGCCAGTCCATTACTAGATACGACATATCAGCATAGAATTGGATCATGAATGATTATGAAGTCGTAGACGTAAAGTAAACGTAAACAACTACGGAACTATTCGACTACTTGCAATTCTGCTAATTGGATTTCCAAAAACAAATACTGTATTCAAACTTGAATACCAATGGCAAAATGTAGCAGGATTTTTTACTGAACTCTCTATTGACTTGATTACGCAAATGCAGGCACTAGTTAGTCTGTTTCTGTTTTCTAATGTCAAACAGACAATCCTCCACAAATAAATACAAATTTTAAATTTTCAAATTTTTAAAGGAGGAACAGGGGGAACAAAAAGTTTTTCTTTGATTTCGCTGTAAAGTTGCATAGAGGGGTTTTCAGGGTGTTAGAAAATGAATTTGGAAAGTGTTTTTCGATTCAGCCTTTTGTTAGTTCTGTGTATATAAGCTGAAGTAGTAAGCATAAGATATAAACTTATACTGAACTAACAAAACTCGGAATCGAAAAGTCGACGTCAGACTGATGCCCTACGACCCAGAAAATCCCAATATACAACTTTTGAGCAAAATCAGAGACAGAAACGTTTTTGATCCCCCTTAAAAATTTAAAAATTCGAAATTTCATGATTTTAAAATTTTATTACAGCACCAATCAAGCAAATGTGTTGGCATACCGACACAAAATTTGAGCTAAGCTGGTCAAGTTTTGAGAAAGTTAGCATCAAGTAAACTCCTCCGATTGAGGCTGGGGGGGGTTGATTACTTGAGTCCAAATACTGAATTCAAATTTAAATACAAATGGCAAAATTTACCAGGATTTCTGCTGAACTCCCTATTGACTTCATTACACAAATACAGGCGAAAACACTGCGTAGAATTTCTAGTCTGCTATATACACCTATTATCTAACGCTTATGAGTAATTTTAGCTCTTGCGGGATCCCAGAAGTTTCTTAATACTGGCGCATGATATACTGTACTGAAATCCCGCAGTGGATTATTAAGATACTATAGACATTATTGAAATGAGGAATGCTATAGGAAACAGTAAAGATATCGAGAAAAGCATAGCGAAACAAGATGTTGCATTTTACTTTTTCAAAGTTATTAGCTAGCAGATAAAATTATGAACGGTAATCTTGTAGGATAATGGAAGCTTAAGTATTTTGTAACAAAAACATAATGTACCGTACCTAATTTGGTTTTATTTAAAACGGAGTTCCGAAGAATTGTAGCACAATGAGACAGCAAGCACAAATACAATACAGTATTAATATACACAATCATAAAGTTTTATAAAGTTTTACTTTACAACACTAAGTTTTTGTCTATCATTGCAGTTTCGGTTTCTTTCGTCTTAGTAGTGTCCGTTAACTTTCTGAAATAAAAGAATTAAAATTATTTAACAATTTATATAAAATAGAGATAATTCGAATTTGAATTGTTAATAGAATTTCAGTAATTGAAATTCTTCGATAGTGAAATTTTATATAAATCTGAGGGATTTCAAACACCACGTTATTTATTTGGAAAAAGTGCGAAAGGGTATCTTCCCCAGAAAACTTCAGAAATCAATGCTATATGATAATATCTAATATTTGGCCCATGTCAAGATAAAAGTTAGAACTCCCAGAACCCCCATCAGAAAAAAAGGAGGTTCTCAAATTTTTTTTCATGCGTTTGCATCCAGGACTTTGATTTGTACGTGACTACGTTGCGGATCCTTTCCTTCAGCACGCAACTTCAGCAGACATGACATGTTTATAATATGTATATATATATGTATCTCAATCATCAAATTTGTAGAATATAACCGGGGTGTACTGGGGGGGGGTCCTCCTGGCTTTTCTCATAAACTTAGACTGAAAATTCTGTGATGAAACATCCAATACCCACAATATGATGGGTATCAATCGAAAGCTGACGGCAAGAACAACAAGTTGGTCCTTAATTTAAGCCCAGACAACGCGCACACTTTTCGGTACACCCAGACTCCAGAACCCTCAGAACTTCCAGCAAACACTTAAAACTAGGCAGTAGAGGATCAAATCTCCTGAAAAAATTTCAGAACCCCCAGAACCCCCATCAAAAATTTGAAACTAAATATATGTAGTCACGGATCAAATCTCTTCGAAAAGTTAAGAACCCCCAAGAACCCTCGGAACCCCCATCAAAAAATGAAACTAAACATAGTTATAGATCAAATCTCTACAAAAAATTAAGAACCCCCAGAACCCCAAGAACCCCCCATGAAAATAAAAGCTTCAAGAAAATCAAGTGGAAGATCAGAACTCATCAAAAAGTGACTTTTATCTTGACATGGGCCTGATATTTCAACCTATTTGTATATATACCTTTTACTGTAAAAACAATATGGCAATCTTCAATAAGCAAAATCTAAGCTTCCGGATTTAAAGGATTTTCAATTAAGAAATTGACTTCTTGATGTTCGTATTGTTCAAAAACATCCAGAATTCTTGTTACTTTAAAATTTCAAAGATCATATATTCAAAACAAACGTTTGTGTACGGAAGACTAACACAGGATTGTGTCTCACCCAGGCACAAAGTAGTCTCGCTGAGGCATAGAGTGGTCTCACGGAGGCACAATTGCTACTGTGATACTCGCTGTGCCTGAGTGAGACTATTTGTGCCTCAGTGAGACTTGTGCCTGGGTGAGACTACACCTAACACAGTGTGGAATTATTTAGTGAACTTCATGCGTTTTTGCTTTGAAATTATCTAAAAATGTTTCGAGCATATTGCAGCCTTAATTACATAGTAAGGGTCCATTGTCTTACTCCTCCTATTATAAACACTTGCTCATACTTACTCTGAGACCTTGAGCACCGCCAAAGTTTCGAATCGCTTCCATAAGCAGATCTCGACTGTCAACGACAGGACTTGTTGGCGTTGTGGGTTTCGACGATTTGAAGTCAGATTTCGTCGATTTCAGCTGAACCCTACTTAGGCTTTGCGTTTGCAGGGGAGGGGGAGGTGGGGGTATGGTTTGGGAAAAATTGGATGAAAATTCCGATTTTACAGTTCCATTAATTTGGTGAATTGTGGTCGTTGTCTGATGACTAGTTTCTCGGAGACTGGCTTTCAGTATTGTAGAGCTGGGATTTTGTGTTTTAGGTTGCTGCGATCTGACAGGCTTGGAGGAAAAATTGCTGTCTCTCGAAGAGCTGGACGAAAATCCGTTTTCGTAAATTCCATTGACCGGTTCGCTGTTCCGGTAGGCCGACGGTCGGACTAGACTCGAAGTATCAACCCGAGATCTCGGGCTGGGCTGACCCGAGATTTCAGGTTGTCTTTGATGGTATCGACCGGCCATTTCGTCTCGATTTTCGACATTCTGATTCTGTTGACGGGGCGAAACGTTTTTCGACTTAGCGAGCGGTCCAACGGAATGACTTCGCGCCGACGAAATTCTGTCTCCTCTTCCGCTAGAGCTCCGTCGCACAATATATTCCTGAATCGGAATTCGTTCAATGTCCGACTTTCGGGCAGAATTCGAATCAAATTTCTGTCGCACCTCCTGATAGTCTGTCGAAGTTTGATCAATATTCAGGGTGGATTTTGACCGATAATTGATCCGTGGCTGATCTTCTGGTTCCAGTGAACTGGAATCTTCATCGCTTGACGAGGGTTTCCAGCCCAGCTTGGATTTTCGGATTATACTGTCCGTAAAGTGATCTCTTTTCTCCGAGGGTGCCGCCGGTGGGACGGGTGGATTGGACTTTACCGCGGATCCGTTTGGCTGGGATTGGGAGCAGAGCCTTTGAACTAGCTGGTGCTGAGCGTAGAGTTCTTCCTGTAGTCGTTGGGATCTTTCCAGCTGGGTTGGATTTAGACCCTTCCCGGATTGGATGCTCCGTTGTTGATCTTGAATCGTTTCCTGAAATCGTTCAAACATCGACTGCAGTTTTTTGTACTCTGACTGCAGACGGTCTTGCTGGCCCGGCTGTTGTTGTTGTTGCTGTTGTTGTTGTTGTTGTTGTTTACTGTTTGCTGCATTAGACATCACAATGTGCTGATCATGCTGTTTTGATTTTTTAGGTATTTCCGCTGGTCTTGGACTGACATGTTGGGGTTGCTGCGGAGGCGGTGTTGGTTTTGTCTGAACGGCTGGTTTCGATTGAGGCGGTCGCTGTTGCCATGCTTTGGCGCTTTGCAGCAAACTCTCCTGCCGAGCGTGCTGCCTTTCAGCATCGCTGGAAGTGGGCGGCTCAAAGTTGTACTTCAGTTGACTGAGATAGTCGTTTCGCAGGGCAGCTCGATAGTACTCATCCTCGAAACTCTTCACTGGCATTGAGGGCCTTTTCTGCGTATCCCTGATCTCAATCTGAGTTGTTGTCTTCGTCGTCTTTCCTGCCTGTCTTGGCGATTCTAGGCTCTTTTTCTCCGTCAGTAGTTTGTTTGTTTTAGGTGCCGCAAGGTCACTGTCAAAGTGATGTCTGGACGACGCCTCCTTTGGACTGCTCAAGCCGGAATCGTCATCCGCAGCACCGCTGTAGGCAGAAATGGCCGAGCTTGATGTGGGCGATGCCACATCTCTCGACCCGCTGCTGCGGCTTGAGTGGGTCGAAATGAGACTGGGCGTGGTTCGCGGACTGGAGCTCAGCGAGTTGTCACCGCCCAGCTCATTTTGACACTTCACACTGATCGGCTGTGTGGAGCACTTCTCCAGGTATTCTTCTTGATGTTTAGGTGTGGAATGATGGACGGGTGACTGGTTTTCGGAGACGAAAGAAGAAGACTTTTCCGCGAAATGAAGATCCACTCCGCTATCCACTAATCCGTAGGATTTTCCGGATTCTCGAAATCTCGGTTCTTCGTCTTCTTCGGATTTTTTTGAATAATAGTAGCCAATAGGTGGTGAAGCATTGTCATTTGTTTTCCGAAATTGTTCTTCAGCCTGTTCCAAAATTTCGTCATTCTCCCGAAAACTCTCAGATTTTTCCGACTTTCCGGAGTTATCCGAAAAATGTCCCCACGTCGACAGAACGCTTGACAACTTTTGCTCAACTTTTCGCTTTAAGGTTGAACTCATATCTTCCGGGCCCGGATTATGAAAAAGCTGATGAACCGTAAACGAAACCGGAATAGTATCAGAAAAATCCGTTTCCAAAAATTGTGTAGAATTTCGTTTGTTCGAATTGTTTTTAGTTGGTGAAAATTCTTCAGATACAGGCAGGGGCAGATTCAGAACTGGCTTATTTTCTTCTTCCTTTGGCAAGGGTCCTAAAATAAAATAAAGCAAAATAGTCTACAGAATTTTTTGAAAATCCTATTTTCGATCAGGGCCTAAGATTCGTCACGAACTTATATTTGCAGCTGAATTTTTAAAAGGTCCTAAGGGCAAATTCAAGCGACTCGTCCTCTGCCTCAGACGACTATTCTTTCTAAAGCTAGCTTCTCAGTAGCAAGAGTGCATAATTGCACCATATATAACAATATTATATATAGTTATATTATATTTTATATACTATATATACGTATATATAATCTTCGTATATATGGGGCAATTATGCACCCTTGTCAGTAGTAAGTTAGAAATATATGTATGTACCAATCTGAGAGTCATACAGTGGCTTGCACCAATGGCAATTAGCTGTTACTTAAAGTTAATTCCCACTTTAGTGCCGATTAAATTTTAATTCGATCTTAAACTGTTGCACCAACGACACTTAACTGAAGCGCCAGTTAATCTTCATCGGTCTAACACTTAAATTTTCCGTAGTTGGTAATTATGTAAATTTAAGTGCTACTTAAAGTCATATTTTGCTGGTGCAGGGACTTTAAGTACCAGTTAATTGGCACTTAATTGCTACTTAAGTAGCACTTATTCGCCAATTTTGCTTTTACAATTGGTTGAGGCAAAGTCACGTGACTTAAGCTGGAACTTAAATCGCACTTAACTCCTACTTAATTTAAGTGGCAATTAGTTAAGTATCAGTTGGTGCATTAGGTTTCAACTTTAAGTGGCAATTAACAATTGCCACTTAACTTCTACTTAGCCAAATCCCCACTTAATTTAATCACATTTGGTGCAAGCCACCCATAGAATCCAGACAGTAGTCGACGATTTCAAACATGATAACATTTGATTTTTATATTAATTACAGAGCGTACATATTCTTTCAAATTTTGGATCGATACAAAAGAAAAAACTGACACATGGCTTATTTCTTAGCAGTTTTAATGGGGGAGGGGGCTCAATGGGGGAGCCGCGCCATTGGTGGAAGGGGGCCCACCCAAAATGGGGTTATTTTTGGGTACACTTTTTCCAAATTTAACGTTATTACGTGTAGCTAAAAACTGCGCAAAATCGCTAATGAACGACAAATTTTTAAGTGTTTGTAATTCAAAATAGCGAAAATTCCATTAAAAATCCCGCGACGTCGGAAAAATTGGGGGGCTCCTCAAACGGAGGAGGTCGCCGAATGGGGGCGGTCTTCCCCTAGAAATAAGCCACCACCCCTATCTACATATACAGAAACCCTTTATCATATGCAACTTAGGAAAAGCCATGCCCGTGTTAATTATAAAGCGAAGCAGTTAACACAATCTAAGGAAGGAAACGTAACACGAAGCATGCCAACCCAGTCATATTATAAGTTACAGATATACACTCGCATCTCGGCAATGTGCTTCGTGGAGGAAGGGTAGAATTTTGGAAAACATCGGAAAACACCTTGAAAGTTGTGCTTAAAAATTGACCATTTTGGGCATGACTTTTTCAATCTAGCGTTTAATTTTGATTAAAATCCGGTGCTTTCTACACCATGCCGGGAGACCTCCACTGCCACCCCTCGCCTACACACCATTGCCAAAGTGTGGCTATACTGTATTTATCACTAGCCAAAAAGTTACTTCTAAGCTAACCGATCCCTAGGTTATGTAAAATATTTTGTTGTTTATGAAATGTGTCACCTGTCTGCATGCTTAAGGGGGGGGGGGTCCATCGTGAAAAATTTTTAGACCACGGATTTCACTCATTTTCACACATAATCTGCCCATATATGTCGTACATTTCAAGTTTAAATTTTGAGTTGTTTCGTTCAGGTCTCCGTAAGTTATGAGCCATTCATTGAGTACAATTTGAATATCAGCGAAAATGAGGGTGCTGCAGACAGCTGAAGCAAGTTTGCGCAAATCAACTTCATATATTTAGCTTATTTTGTTAAGCACATTTAAAAACAATTAATAAAAACATTTTCGAACAGATTTAAGCCAGCTAAGCATGGTCAGAAGCTTCTTTAAATGATTTTCCAAAGAAACAAGGCCCCTGTTCCCCGGGATGTAATGAAATATTTAAGAGCGCTTAACTTAAAATAGAAGCATTTCCGAGCCATAGTTCTATGAGAAGAATTGATCCCTGCACTGAGAGCTTTCGATTGATATATAATATGCCATATTTTGAAAATTTTGAAAAATCGCTGTTTTCTGAATTTCGGGGTCTGAGGTTGCCCATTGGCGCACTGAGAAGTACTGGACACAGCTGTCGGCATAATTCATGCAACAAATTGATTCTAAGGCATGAATAAATATGTTGAAATGCAAAAAAATACAATTTTGCAATATAACTTGGTCGTAAAATGCCTATGTTTCGAAAAAACAGCAATTTTCGTAATCTTGCAGAAAAATCCAATTTCTGCGCCAAAAAAATCTCGACACTGGCAAAAGATTCGAAGTGACATTGGGTATCGTTCGAAAGCTTTATACATATACTGTGTCACTGTGGAATTAGAATTTTTAGTTAGGACTTCTATTTTTTATAGTATGCAGTCAAACTAAGTGACCCCCATTTTTGGTCACCAAAAACGACAGATTTTAGCTATTTTCGGCAGTTCGCTAACTTCAATAATTCATTAAAATTTTTTGAAGGCCTATATCAAAATTCTAATTCCACAGTGACACAGTATCTGTTTAGAGGTTTAAATCGATACCAAATGTTACCCGGTTTCTTACACCGGTTTCGAGATTTTTTTGGCGCAGAATTATAATCGACACTTTTTCGATTTCCTATGTTTAACACATGCATACCTCTACTTTGAGGTGAATTTTCTCAACAACCGTAAGAGATCCAACTTAAATTTTATAAACTCGTTAAAATATACCAGTTGGACAATAAAATATGTGAAAATGAGAAAAATCGGAGATGGTCGAAAAAACGACCCTAAAGTGGACCCCCCCCCTTAAGCATTTTCAATAGTGATGGACACCGAATATTTTTTCATATCCAGATATCCGCCTATTTTGCGTTAACGGATATCCGGATATCCGGTTGTCCGCCTATTCCAAACTTAAGGGGGGGGGGGTCGCTTTGGGTCAAAATCGATAGACACGGATTTCGCTCATTTTCACACACAATATAGGTACACATGTTCTCAAAAACAAGACAAAACATTAGAGTTCGAAATCAAACGGTGGCAGAGATATACAGCTATAAAGTTGGAAAACTTGAAAATTACTGTGATTTGCCCTCCAAAGTCATGTTGAGACAGAACGGCAGCGAAATTTGGGTCAACTAATATCGCAAATTAATTTTTTAGGTTGGCTAATATTTTAATGCTAAAACAACTCCGGGATATCCAACCAGTCGTTCAGAGTACATTCTTCAATTGTGAACTGAGCCCTTTTCATCTAATTGTGCCCTGAAAGTTTAACTTGCTCTAACTTTCAGATACTACATTTTGGACACATCATGCTATTAGAAAAGTTGTTCACTTTATCAGTAGCTATCGAATGATACCCAATATGTCTATATTTTGGCAATTTCAAAAATTGACTTTTATGACCTATAAGAGATCAAAGGAGCCGACACGACAGAAAAGTTCTACCTTGAAGCATTTGCCTTTACCATAATGTCCGGCAGGCATTGAGAGTTTTATGTGCCAATTTTGGTGACTTTCGAGTGGGTAACGAGTGAGAAATCATTAAATGAACGTGAAAATTGAGAAAAATGATGATTTTTGACAAAATTAGCAGATTTTGTGGCAAGTTTTTTGAGAGCTCTACAAACGGTAGAAATTGGCAAGTACTGTCATAAGAATTCTGTGTATGCGTAGAGTGCAACTATCTATAAGCGGTTTCTGTAGCTTTTGCCAATCGTGCAGGAGAGGCGAGTATGTTTTGCTGGTCCTGTTTTTCGTGGCACAAAAAGCACCAATTTTCCGAAATTTTGACTTTGAAAAATCGCCAAAAATCCGACACTCAACAGAAATATTCCAGAAGGGTTATTTGCACTCTCTGGTATGTCCTTAACATGTACAACACAGTTGCAGCGCTGTATCTTGCATACAGCGAAAACGTTTTCTGCCACAAACTTTTTAACCTAACTTTTTCATTTTCCTATGTTTAACACATGTCGAGGTCACCTTTGAAGGGCTCTACAGAACGATGAAGCAATATTACGCAAAACGCACCTGTCTTGTTTTGCGGACCCATTAGGACTACAAAATATGTGAAAATGAGCAAAATCGGAGGTGGTCGAAAAATCTGCCAAAAAGCGACCCCCCCCTTAACTTCAAGACAATTTTATGATTTTGTAGTTAAGTTTTCAATTTTTCTGTCAATTTTTCGGCAGGCTGTGAATGTCTATCATGCAACCAAGCCTCAACCCTCGCTTCAAAAATATGTTTAGAGGAATTTTTGAAAAATATTTTACAATTTTTGAAATTTTTGTCAAAAATTTGCTTATTTTTCATTGTTTTGAGTGAAATGTACACGGATATCCGGATATCCGGGTATCCGGATATCCGGGTATCCGGATATTTTTCTCAAATCGGATATTATCCGGATATAAAAATTACCCGGATATCCGATATCCAGTGCCCATCACTAATTTTCAAGCAACTAACGTAAGTAACGCAACGTAAATTAACGTAACTAACTAAAGTAACTTTAAGGAACTAGCTAAACAATTAATATTCTGACGAATAGCTCCATTGTCATGAAAAAGCCCAATAATATCGCTTCAGAGATGAAATCAGGCCGGATAAAATCAAACGAAATTTCGTCAGTTTTGAGGAGGATCAGAAGATTTTGAAGATGAAAAAGTTTATTAAAATTTCAGCTCTAATCCGCCTTACCTGGTGAATCCGGCGGAGTTACGTCCGGTGGAGGACAGAGCGGCAAAGGTGGTGGTGAAGCATCTGCATTAAAATTAAAAAAATGTAAAAACATTAGTAAAATTAATTCACAAAACAAGCAGCATGCAACAGTTAACATACGGACGGTCCGGTTCGGTATCGTTAAGAAATATTCCTATATAGTCACAAATTTATATATTTATATGAAATATAAATATACTCCAGTTTGGAACCAGGTCACCGGGTCAAAAGTTTCTATCCGCTTCTGACCTGGTGGTCCTAATTTGTCACAAAATTTTAAAATTCTGCCTTTTGCAATTGTGAAATAATAAAAAATGTTTAAATAGCCGATAATATTTTAACTAAAGTTTTTCAGACAAAGCACAGAGCAAACACGTTCAAAATTAGCTTTTTTAGACACTATCGAGGATTTTTGCAGGACTTTAGATTTGTTAGTGCACTGCACACCAAGGCAGGGGGATCTAACTATCCGTTGTAAGACAACTAAAACTCTGCATGCAACAGCCGAAATAAACACAAACGACATGCAAAATGCTTGAAGATGGTCCACACGGGGAAGATACAGGATTTTGCATAGCGAAAAACTAAGCCAGATCTCTTCTCAAAATGAAAATCTAATTTTAATTTAAAAATTTAAATTCACACATCTCCAAGCATCCAGTAAGTAATAACTAAAATCCAACACCAAATACAGAAACCGTGTCAACGAAACAATACCTTCCTGCAGGCTTTCAGGTTGTTCAGATTCAGCGATGCTTTCCGCTTGCTGGCGCTCCGCTGTGTCAGCTTTTGCTTCCGATAGAGGTCGTTCTTTCGAATCAAAGCTTTCTACTGACCTTTCGGGATAACTGGATAGTTCCGATGTTCCGGAAACAGGCCTATCAGCTTTGGACTCAGCTAGAGGACGCTTTTGAACAGTCTTTTCCTCTGCTAGAGGTCGCTGTGAAACTGACTGTGATTGGGCAGCAGTGGAATTAGAATCAGTTTTGGACGTCGCGTTTGGTTCTGGCAGGTCTGATAAGGGGGGAATGGGTGCTTTAGATTTTTTAGTGGCCGCAGGAGGATTTGAAGTCAGTGGCACATCGGAATGGCGTAAATTGTTGGTTTCTGTTGGAACTGGTGCTGATTTAACCTGAAAATAGAAATAAAAACTAAAAGTAGGAAACATTTCAAAAAAATAATTCGTGACCGCTACAACCGTCCCAGCTGTTATATTCGGTTTTACAGTAATAATCTTAAAACTTAGGGAAAAACTTAAAACTTAAGCTACTGTAGGTCTCTACCTTGGCTGTGAAACTATGTGAGATAAGGCATACTGAAGGTTGATGAATTAAAAGTTTACAAATTTTCAAGAATTTAAAATTTTAAATTGGTAAGATGACCACGGAGCAAAAAATTTGGGCCTCGATTTTGTTGACAAGTTGTATATTTTGGTTTTGTATATTTTGGTTTCTGGGGGGCTAAACACGAATCTGAAATCCGTTTTTCGATTCAGCTTTTTGTCAGCTCAGCATCATCTTAAAGATTTCGCCAAGAGTCCATAATTAATTCCTTATATTATAGAAGAAGAGTAAGCCACTAGAGGGCTCCTCTTCTTGGCATTGCGTAACGGTGCTCCGACCACAATACGCGAATGTTCCCCCCTTTGGGGGGGGGGTCGACAGGCATATCCCCCCTCCGTTTGGTGGGGGGGGGTAGCCGAAAGTGGTCCCCGTTTGGTGGGGGGGTTGGCTGAAAGAGGTCCCCGTTTGGGGGGGGGTCGCTCAAGCAGGCTAAGTTTGGCTGATTCTGATTGGCTGTTGGCGACCCCCCCCCAAACGGGGACCACTTTTTGTGACCCCCCCCCCAAACGGGGACCTCTTTCAGCGACCCCCCCCCCAAAACGGGGACCCATTTTCGAATAGAACAAAAACTACCGTAATCCTCTGCTCTACCCCCCCAACAAACGGAGGGGGGTTTCTGCAATCTGATTGGCTGTTGGCTACCCCCCCACCAAACGGGGACCTATTTCCTGCTACCCCCCCCACCAAACGGAGGGGGGGGGGTATGCGCTGTCGGTTTGGTCGACCCCCCCCCCAAACGGGGGAACATTCGCGTATTGTGGTCGGAGCACCGTTACGCAATGCCAAGAAGAGGAGCCCTCTAGTGGCTTACTCTTCTTCTATAATATAAGGGAAATTATTATGGACTCTTGATTTCGCTTTTATATTGAAATAACGAAAAGTTGAATCGTAAAATTAGCGTTTAGCGCCCCAGAAAACCCCAATATACAAGTTGTCAGCAACATCGAGGCCAAAAAATTTTTTGATCTCTTTAGTCCTTGTACCAACTTAAAACATTAATTCTTTAAAAATCTCTTAAAAACTTAGAAATTTTAATTGGAATTTATGGTTCCAGTATTCCTCCATACAAGATTTTTAAAGTTGTAGTAAATAAAAAATCAAAAGTTAGGGCTGGGGAAATGTGCAAACAATTCAGTTTGCACTCTTACACTTTGAACTGCCCTGTTAGGTTGATAAAATTAAAATATTAAAAATTAAAAACTTTAATTCCTAAAGATTATTAAGGGGATTAACGAGATCACACCGAATTAACGACAAAATAGAATCAAGAAACGAATTTCAGATCTGAAATAAACACAAACATTCTTGAAAATAACATGAAAAATAAAATCTGACCAAAACCAAAAGAATAAACCATGAGATTGAGAAACACTGACCACGATTTGATTTAAGCAAGCTTGCCAAAAATAGAAGAGATATATTTATATATCTTGTTATACTATAATTTATTAATCTGTCTAAATGATTTACCCAAATTGCAATTTACTAGGTTACAATTTATCAAAGTAAAAAAATTTAAACAGGGCGTGGCTGGGTTAACTTGCAACAAACAGACAGTTTGTTCTAACTGAATAAAGAAAGAATGAAATGGTGAGAGTTTCGACTGGTTCTAGGAAAACAATTTTAAAAATTTTAAAGTGTAATGTTTACCGAAGCTTACGTCTTTATTTTAGACTCTAACATTTCAAGTGGGGAAAGGTCGGGCAACGTTTTTTAAGAAACCTTTTCTAAAAACTTCCCACGAGTGTTTTCACTTTTATACACCGGTTCTTGGCTCTCCCATGGCTTCGGAGAGCATAAATTTATATCGAAAGCCAATACTTTTAAGAAATAGTTTGACCGTTCCCACTTGAAACTGAGTTGAAATTTTCACACCTCCACGAAAGAAATGACCCAGAAAAACAGTTTTTAGATGCGTTTTTTTAGTATTTTAAAAACTTTTCTTCAAAAATTACGAGGAGTTCAAGACATTTCAATTTTAAAACGTTTCACCTATAACAATTAACTTTCAAATAAACAATGCATGCAAACAATTAAACAACTATACATGTCTAAAAATAAAATAGAAACAACAGTGGAGCGTGTTGGAGTAAATAATTGTCAAAATTTTCAAACATTTTTAGCAGTTTTTAACAATTTACAAAAATTTACATGTCTTCCAGACGAAAATTGGTGTTTATGCTAAAACAGACCAGCAGAAATTGTAAGTGAAATTATGCACCATTAATTTTTTATTATTAAATTTATATGAACTATAATATTTGCTATATATATGTTATTTGATAATTGAACTTTTCCTTTTAAATTACAGGAACATGTAGCAAATGCAGGTTGAATTACGCAATCGAAAATTACTTAATTAATTAATTAATTAAAAATAATTAAGTGAGTTAATAACACAGAGTCGCACTCTAGAAGGGTTTCTCCTAAAACTTTGTACGGCTTGGCTTTACTTGGGGCGTTTTCGCGCAGCGGGTTAAACGAGTTAACAGTGTAAAAAATTAGCTCAATCCTTTTCGCGCACAGTGTTAAGAGAGTTAAACAGTTTACTCGCCAACAGAATTAAACGAAATAAAATGTTTCAATTAAACTCATTTAGGGGGGGGGGGCTACGAATTTTATTAAAAGTTCGGTGTTGGAAAAGCTAGCTAGTCTTTTGCCACATAATAGTATTAGGTTTAGTGTAAAATGGTTTAAAGTTTGAAAGACTTCCTTGCAGCGTAGCGTCCTATGGAGCCATCAGAAGTTGGTGTTGTCGGTCCAATGTCGGTCGGTCGCTCGACATGGCACGTACACAAACTTCGCCTCGCCCTGATCGCTATGCGCAAGGTACGGTACCCAAATTTTCCAGAAACAGTTCTGACATATAGTGTTTTGACATCATGTAAAATAATCTCTGTATTTTTTCTGTGCGATACAATAAAATTGCGAAAAATTGGGTGTTGTAGGTCTATACGGGTGGAAGTTAATTAACGTCTAATGAGCTGTGGTTTACTAAATGAAGCTAACTTTGCTCCAATTAATACTCCAAGTATCGGTCTTAACTTATGTAAAAATGACGTGATTTCGTTAATCCCTGCGTTCGCAGTGCTAGATTACATTATCGATATTGTCGCTGTTATTTGGTGCCATTTCGAAGATGTGAGCCAATTACTCCAAATTACTGTGGCAGAATCGGCTGAAACTTTGCGCATTAATGGCCAGTGAGTGTACCAAGATGTGCAGAAAGCTAGGTCACTAAACCTCGCTTCAATGTTTAGAAATGCTAGATTGATTTCTCGAAGTATGGATGGCGATCGCTCCAAAAACGTCTAAGACAGTTGCAAGCGCATACTGAACGAAGGAAGCGTTATATCAAAAAACGGATTTCATATTCGGATTCAGCAGGTCAAGTAACCCCTATAAGCATCTTTTCGGCAAAATCGGAGACAAAAATTTTTTTGACCCCATTTTTACTGCGTTAGATTGCTTTTCAGGCCTAAAAATAAGGGTTATTTCTTAACACAAAGTTTGCTAGCACACTAACCAGAAAACCTAAGCCCTCGAAACTTGCAGACAGTTTGCCCCTAGTTAGTTAGAGCCTAATATTTGGTAAAAAGCTGGAGTAGGCTAGGGGCTGTCAATTTTATTAGATCGAAAACGGCGCACGGTCACATCGCAACTTTTTGCCAAATTTCAAAGTTTGAGCTGTTATAGCTGAAGAAGGAAGCAACGCTCGAAGCCGGAGTACTTTTAATATTTAGCACTAGTAACAATTAACATTTATGGCTGAAAGTTTCAGAATTGGTCAAACCGTTAATCCACCAGAGCTGAAAAAACCTTTTTGAAAAATCCAATTTTTCGCACCAAAATTTGTACTTTGGCGTCCTGCCAAAAACAGTGTAGGTGAGATCTATTATTGCCCACCCTAAACTTTTTTACTTTGATATGTTGGCTAACATTAGGGGGAAAAGTAGCTCTCTCCGACGATGTCGTGCCAACCCGTTCGTAGCCCCCCCTTAACTCCCACGCGAAAAGGATATTGGACGGAATTTTCAATTTGCGCTTTTCTAATACTTTGGGAGAAATGAGAAAAAGGAGAAATCTTAGAAAATTTCAAAGTTTCAGCCGATTTTCATGAAAAATAAGCAAACGTAATGTGCTGGTTCGGGTATTTGGAGGCAAACTTTGAAAGACTAAATCACTGTATTTAGCAGTTCATTTAAAGCTTAAACCGCAGGAGGGGGGGGCAGAGAGAATTCCAGTCGTATCTAAGTCCTGCATCAATTGAATCTAGTTTAGGTTCGAATTCAAACCCAAACCTTAGGCAGGCAGAATTTTGGTTGCGCATAAAAATTAGAAATTTTTCCAAATTTTCAGTCTTACATCAGGATTGAAAGGTGGAGTTTCAGCAGGCGGTTTGGGAGCTGGTCGCTTCTTTTGAAATTTTCCCGCCTTGGAATCAGGATGCGGACCTTCATGGGGACCGGATCCGGAGTAGGTTGAGGAATCTTTCGATTTCACCGAAGATTTCATCGAATCTGCAGCCTAAAAATATTAAAGATCCGAAATTAAAAATTAAATTTCGATGTCCCTGAATCTTATGCAATATTTCAACTGAAACAGAGAGGCTTCAGTATTTTTATTTACTTACTATATATTTACTTTATTTTATTTACAAACGTATACTTCACTTGTTTGAGTTTGCCAGGAAAATCAGCCTTTACAGACAAGGTGAAATGTCAAAAATAAAATTGTAATGTAATTGTCTATTTCCATTTGCATTTTTATGACTAGCCATTTCTTTGCTTTTGCAGCTAAGGTATATCCGGTAAATTCATTAACTTCCGAAATTTAAACTATATATATATATATATATAAATCTGTAAATATGACGAAATACAATCAAAAATAAGAATAATGAATATATACCGTTGGAGCTTTTCGACTTTTCTGAAAAACGCCGAAAAATCCGCGTTTTTTGCTGCGTTCCTTTTCCTCGAGTGACATTCTGCTGAAATCGTCAAACAGGTTGCCAGTAGACCGACGGAGCACGGATTCTAAAATAAACAGATATTTTAGGAACAGATTAGACGTTCTTCGAAAGTAGGAGCAGTCCTGTGTTAATCTGGGACCCCCACGCTTGCTCAAGGAGATTTTAAAAACTTTTTACCAGCCATGACGCCATTGCTAAATCGAAAAATTTTGCGATATTTGAACTCAACGTGATCGAAAACATACCCATACGAAATTTTAGCTCATTTAGTAAAGTTTTGCGGATTCTGCGCCTGGGGGGGGGTTTCCTGAAAAAATCCCAACCATCCGCCTGACCTAAAGAAAGTTCTACTACCTAGACTGTCAAATGAAAAATGTTTGAAAGCCGTAACTGCTTAATTTTGAGTGACGTTAAAGAAATAATGAGAAACGCCTGCCCGCAGTCACTAAGGCAGTCGGAAACAGGAGAGAGCCAATAGGCGCGGTGAGCATTTACATAATTTTCTTGATGTAAATTTTGAGTTGCCGATCAGGCAGGAGTTGCCCCCTCTCCGAATAAGCCTGCTGCTGGGAGAACCTCGCTTGCTCAAAGCCATTTCAAAAAATGTGCACCTGCCGGGTCTCGAACCGTCCGTCATGAGATTGGAAGAAAGCCCTAAGAAGATCACCCCTAAAAGGGGTATTATTCCGCTGTTGAGCTAGTGAGATATCATAGACTCAAAATTTCCATATACAGATTTTTCAATCTACATATTTCAGTCTAATTTCAAGAAAAGGTTTAATTTGAGACAGATTCCTCAGACTGTAGGTCTTTAATCGTTGGCCACCAAGAGAAAATAAACACTATTTCTTTTGAAACGTCCTATGGTTGGATGTTGTTAAGATTTTGCGTAAAATCTTCACAGTCCAAGTTCTATGATAGCTCAACTAAAGCTCAGGATCTTCTTTATATGTAACTTATATACTAATACCTGAATTGATAAAGGGGAATACATGTCTGTGTATCTTCTTTCTCAGACATAACCTTCTTGATAAAATTAAAAAATTCTTCTCCAACTGCAAATCGATCTCGGGTTATTGCGGTGGTAGTCGAAAGTGTTAACCACTACACCGTTTCAACTGGTCTTGTAAAGGTTGTTCACGTCACTCGCAATCCAAGGTTTTCATAAAACTAAATTCAAAACTAAATTGGGCCAAGATCAGCTGCTACATAATTAACTAACTAATCTTTATTTACGAGTGTATAATCATATTAGTCGTTTTGCTAACCTCAATGTTATTTATGTGATTCTGCCAGTAATAACGGAATTTCGTCTGTAGATATTTACTAATCGATAAACGGTTGCGGAGTATTTGACTGACAAATAACGCCAAGGCGTATTGCTTAATTTCAGAAGATTTATACATGTCGCAGTCTAGAAGCATTTTCCGTCTAATTGCAATTAGACGGAGAATTTCAGTCTAATTGCAATTGGGCTAGTCTAATAGCATGAGACTGAGCAAACTGCTGTTAGACTGAAAATTTTCAGTCTAATTGCAATTAGACGTACCATTGTTCGTCTAATTGCAATTGGGCGAACAGTGTCTCGTCTAATTGCATTTTGATATAAAATGTTTTGTTTAATGCATAAGAACAGCGCGAAAAGATATTAAGTCATTACGAATAGCTTTGAAAACATGGTAGAATTCTATTTCGTTTAGACATTGAAAACGTGAAAACTTTAAAGGATTTAAAGGATACCCCAAAGGATTTTGAAAACATAGTAGAAATTGTCTATAATTTATTAATTAGAATTTGAAGACTTTCAGAAGCTTAAAATTTTTTTAAAAATTTCAAATTTTGACAGTCGAAATAATATTTGGATCTCAAGTTTTTATACAGTTTTTACAATATTTTTTATTTTACACGAACATTTTTATTATTGCATAAAAGCCCTCAAAGTAAAAATGGGTTAAAATAAAAAGTAACAGTATATAACATTCTTTCAAAACAGTAATACTAATTCACAAATAACTGCGAACCCCCACAAAAACAAAACCTTTTATGCAATAAAAATGGATTTTCTTGTTAAAATTATTTCCTCCCCAGTGATCAATACTTGCAATCCAAATTAAAGTTCGATTGGTAAAGGTTTGAAAGTTTAAGCTTTTGGATGTCTTAAAATTAAAAGTAAATTACATTAGATGTGTGCACTAAACTCTTCAAGTCTTCAATATTTAAACGAAAAGTATTTCTACTATGTTTTTAAAGCAATTCTTAAATTATTTTTTTCGAATTTATGTGCCCTTCTCCGTATACAGTTACAATGAAGCGCTGTTCTAATACATAAACATTTGACATCAAAATGCAATTAGACGAGGCTCTGTTCGCCCAATTGCAATTAGACGAACAATGGTACGTCTAATTGCAATTAGACTGAAAATTTTCAGTCTAACAGCATTTCGCTCAGTCTCATGTTATTAGACTAGCCCAATTGCAATTAGACTGAAATTCTCCGTCTAATTGCAATTAGACGGAAAATGCTTTTAGACTGCGACATACACACGAGACTTAGTGAAACTTCAGGAACAGATTTCGCTACTATTTTTCCAAAAGCTGACACCACTGTTTTCATTTTTTGGCTGACTCTAAAAAGTACAAATACTAGCCCACGTGTTAAAGATAGAAGAGGCATTCGAGAATTTCGGACCATTTCGGATTTTCGAGAACAACGTACATGCATTACATACAATGAAACCGGGGAATATATTCCGCTCCAGCGGAATAATAAAAATCCGATTCCTTAGATTGTCAAAGAGAAAAATGGAAAATGAAAACACAAAAACTGAAAACAAATAAATAAAAACCTTTCTGCAAATATTCTACACAATGAAAAATTCTGCCTTCTGATATATTTTGAACAAAATCTCTCTGCCAAGGCCACCCACACACAAAACTCATCAAAGAACTTCCGTTAGAAAATTAAGGACAATGTGAAACTATGATGGATACAAAAAACGTCAATTTTTAAAATTTGAAACCACTTAAATTAATGACAGTTCGGCATTAAAACCTTGAGAACTCAATTGTGAAATTTACAGCTGAATTTAAGACATTTTTAACCCCAAAATTTGTCATTTTGATAAAAAATGAGATCAAAAATGCAATTTAGATGTTAAATTTTTGGCCAAAAGTGACGCAAATGTGTACAAAATACAGTTGTAATTTTTTAAAAACTAGCAACTAGCAACTTGAACGGTAATATTCAGAGCATATTGCGAACAATGTTTACACACTTGCAGTTAGTAAGCATTGAACTGCATATAAACTCTACAAAATACAATGTCTGCCAAATGTTTTGGAAATTTTCTTGTTGAATTTTACACAATGTTTTTTTGGGCAGACTGTTGAAATTTCGAACTACATAAGCTTAAGTAACACTCTTTTGGCGAAAACATTCTGATAGGTATTGCACTGAGCGAGCTCAAACTCATTTTCGAACAGTTGGGAATGTGAAATGTTCTGTGCGGTCAAAATAATGGAATTTCAGGATTTCACTTGAAGCACCAGATTTAAATTTTTAAAAATTAAAAATTTTAAAAATTTTATAGTCTTATGTCTGTTGAAAATTGATCATAAATATTAGGTCTGTTCTGTTGTCTGTTTACTCAAAATGCAACATTTAAAATTTCATTTTGGAGCAAGGAATGGTCTCCTACTCCTAAGTTTCAATTACAGCGACAATCAAACAAATGAAATACGACCAAATGAAATTCGGCCATACGAGCTTCTAACCTGAATAGGGAACGAGGGCAAACTGACTGGTATCAAGCTCGGACAGTTTCAGCTGGCCGAAAAACGGGAGACCCGGCGGCCGGGCGTCGCAGAGTTCGAATTTGGCGGGATTGAGTTGTTCGGAATCGCAGATCGTTTCTAGAACGTCCTGAACCGTCAGCTGGGGACTGACTCGCAAAAGAATCTTTCTTCTTTTAGGCAAATCCACTAACACACGAATAGAGGGCTGAAATGATACAAAATGTCGAAAAATTAGCTTCAAAGTGGAGCTAATGTTCGCGGGAACAGTCGCGTATTCTGGTCGGAGCAACGTTGCACAATGCAATAAAAAGAAAACCCTCTAGTGGCTTACTCTTCTTCTTCTATGAGATAATGCAATTATGCACTCTTGGTTCAAATACTAAAAGAATAAAAACATTAAAAACTGAACATTTAATTATTTTCAAAAAATATATATAGCCTGCCTGTCCATCTTTGAATGTGTTTTCAGAATCTTAATTCTGAGGTTTTCAAATTATATACTCACAAGGCTCGTAGTAAAAGATGAAATCTCAACGTCAAATTTTGTAGACAAAGACAAAATTAGTACACTCTAGTTCTTAGTCACAAGGTTAAAGAGTGGACTACCGGTTTTCCCACAATTATGAGCAAGAAAATCAAAAGTGACCCTTAAAAGGGAAATCAAATTTGACCCTTACATGCTGTCCAATGGCGATAATTTCAAATTGTTGACATTAACCGAACCCTGATTCTTGATTGACAGCTAAGAGGGTCACGTGATAGTTGATACAAACCAATCAAATCAAACCAAATCAAACTATGGCCCACCCTTATTGATGGAGCAGAGTTGAGCTGGGGGAGGATAAAACCGGGGGAGTTCAATTGGGCAAATTGCCTGAGAAATTTAGTACAAGAATTTACATTTTATATTATAGTGTGTAAAAATTCTAGATACACTAAAAATAATAGCTACAAATAATATAAACCAACAGTCAACCAACAGTTGATAATGGCCATTCACGTAGTGACAATTACGATCCAGCTATATATGCAGGAGGTGGATTTAAGAAAGAGTCGTCCAAATTAAATTTAATTTTAAAATTTTTGAATTTTTGAATCCATCAGCCATTAAGGGCAAAAAACGTCAACAGATTCCTCCAAGGAACAGCACATGCATATTTTCCTCTCAATTATACAGTTCAGGATACTTGTTAGTCAAGAATGGATTGTACAATTTTCGGCTAATTTTTGTTGCAGGCGGTAAAACTGAAAAATTAATTTCGCAGTAATAAATCAACATTTATATATACAGTGTCATAGCATTTACAAGTGAAGTCTGAGCGAAACAAAATTTTCTATATCCCCTTTCAGAACTGTTGCATTAAGCTAATAAAATTAAGGTCTACTATAAAGTTCAGGACGTCAAGCTAACTTTAATAGCATTATGGAGACTGAATTTCCTATCCTAAAATTAAGCTTTGCTAGTATTCTCCCGCTTTCTTCTACACTCCCTTGCAGGAGGCGAAACGCCTATTAGAATGAGCTAAATTTGGAAGAATATTTAAGGTCGAAAAGTAAAAGTTGCCAGATTTTAATCCTCATTATAGTAGCTTTTGGATTTTGGTTTTATTGCGCAAAAAGTCTGAATATACATTTAAAATTGATTTGGTTGGCTGGTAAACTTTAAGATGACTGATAAATAATTAAGGTATAATTAATAAAAATAAATAATTAATAATATTACAAGTTCCAGCAGCCATGTCTTTCCCTCAAACCGGATTTTTCACTTTTTCTATTTTTCCAGCAAAAAATCTGCCAAGACCAAATTTGTTCAACTTTGTTTACCGCCTTTTAACCAACTTTAGCGCAATTTTTCAATGACTTAAAGTAAAGCCTCTTTGTCAAGCAGTGAAAATAAGACAAATTTGATCCAGTTAACACATTCTTCATATTGCATTAGGTAATTGACTTTCACAATAAAAGGTTTATCAACAAAATGCCTATTACCTATAAAACTGTATGCTTGAAAGTTGAAACCAACGTATATATTGCAATGAAAAGTGAAAGTTAACTGACAAGCTAGGTAAGAGAGAGCACATAAACTTCTGTAAATGGAAAAATCGTCAGTGAAGCATTGAAAAACATTTCTAGTCGTTTTGGATGGTGGGAAACCAGTGAGAACAGAAAAATCTTCCAATTTCTCTCCAAAAAGGAATCCTTAGAAAGGGTTAATTAAACTATGAAATCATTTTAGTGATGTGAACTTTCACAGAGAACGGAAATAAAGTAATTAAAAGCGTAGAAATCTGAAGAAATTTAAAGCGTATTCAGACGATGAGAAGCTGTTTTGTACGTAACTATAAACTGTAGAACTGCTTAAAGCTTAAGCAGGTGTTAAATTCGGCTATAGGTAATAGATACGGCATTGTTCTTATCAAGTGCATATTGCTACACTTGCACACTGCAATGGGTACGACAAAGAATAGTCTAATGTTTTCAAGATACTTGGAGACAAACCATACTAAAATCAGGATTGAAAGATGTGAAGAAAAGTGTCCAGGGCTGGGATCAAACCCGAGTTTAAATTGAATCGAAATTGGATCGAACCCATGAATACTGAAACTGGTTCACAGTTTTATAACTTTTTTGGAGATTACATAAAGGGCTGACTGCTGATTGTTGTAAACTTTGCAAATCTGAATAGTTTTTGCTGACGAATGTGACATTTTTGCGGCCAAAACACGGAATTCGGAGAATCCAAACTAGCAGTTCAAACTGTCGAACTTATGATATGCAAAATGTTTCTGTAAAAAAAGTTAGCGATTTCGGGTTGAAATAAGATTTCAACAACAAAGCTCTCCCCTACCGAAGTTTTGTCAGAACATTAGCCTGTCAGTTAAGCATAAGCCCGGTTAAAATGTAATTGGTCTCAGCTTACTCCAAATTTAGTTATGAAGTTGGCAAATTTTACAGTCAAGAGCCATAAAGTTTTACAGTTAATATAAAGTGGAAAAATATTCACTGACAAGCGCTATCAAATGTCTGTGTATACGTGGTGTCGCAGTAAACGGTAAAACTTAAAAACTAGGGTGACATTAAAAATTATTTTATGAACTACAAATGATAAGAGCCCCCTGCAACCCCCGCAGCGACTTTTGGGCGACACTTCTATTTATTTACTTTCCTAAACTACAAAAGCTAGTCCTAAAGTTGGGTTTCCAAGAGTGTAAGCCATATTTACCGTGTCTTCACTGTGCTACTATAAATGTTTAACAAGACATACTTGAATGAAACAGTTAATAGAAATAAAGAGCGGCCGCTTTAAAGAGAAATGTTTACCAGATGCTAAGCTCAACTTTTAGGTACTACTTGACCCCTTAAGTCCCAAACGGTTTAAAGTTTGTTTGCCTTGTATACGGGTGCGGTCTGCTAGCACTAACGGATGGAAAATGATTTCTGATTACCTCAAACTTTTGGCTACGAAGTTTTCCTAACTTTCATGGCTTGTATGGTAGTGTTGTGCATTGGCCGGTGCGGCCAGTAGCTGGCCAATGGCCGGCCATTGGCCGGCCAAGCCATTGGTCGTTGGCCGAGAAAATCTCGGCCAGTTGGCTTGGCCGGCCATTGGCTGTTGGCCGTTGGCCGATGGCTGGCCAATGGCCGTTGGCCGGCCAACGGCCAACTGGCTGGCCGTTGGCCGTTGGCCGTTGGCTGGCCAATGGCCGAGTGCTGGCCAAGCTCAAATTTACTGATCTTGTGCGTTAACTGTGTTGAAAAATTAAAATTTTGCTGCATAATACCGTAAACATGTTGCTATATAAACGTTACATTAGATACAGTACTACACCGATTTTCACTTAGATGTTGACAATTTTTATCGTTGTTAGCGTTATTTTACAATTAAATTTGCTAATTGCATGCAAATTTTAAGTGTGCTAACAACGTAGTTTTTAAATTTGTCTGGCGGTGAACGTCTCATCACTTTATTGCGGTCCTCCAACAAAATTAAAACAGAGTTATCGCGGGTTGGAGCTAAATGTATGGAAAAGCTATTTTACAAATATTGTAAATTGTAAATTGTACTATTGAAATAAAGTTTAATTAAGTTGACGCCTAATTAAGCACGGTAGACGAATAAAAATAGTAAATTCCAGCTCGCCAACGTTGACAAACAGCTAAAGAACGGTAAACAGCTTACGGCCAAGAAATAGCCAACGGCCAACGAGCGGCCAACGGCCAACCAGTTGGCCGTTGGCCGGCCAACGGCCAATGGCCGGCCAACGGCCAACGGCCAATTGGCCGGTCAACTTCAAACTCCGGCCAAGCCAAGCCAAGCCAACCATGGAAATTTTCGGCCAATCCCAACACTATTGTATGGCTGAGAATAACTTTCTCTGAAATGATTTAAGTTAAAGGTACGTTCGGATATAAAATCAGACCTCTATAGCTGAATATTTGTACTAAACGTTCTCTACTTCACTACTTCACTACATTAGATAGTGTGGGATATTGTCCATTGGGGCACTGACAGTTAACTGCGCAACAGCGCAGCAGTAAACTGAAAGTGGGTGTTATCTTCACAGTTGTGCTGCAAAAGTATATTTTATATGACGAAACTAGTCAACTTTGAGCTATTTTGATATTTGTTGTATTCATGAACGATAAAGACGATTTCTTTTTGGGCTAGCTACGCCACTAGCATAAAGCGTATAAAAGGGAGAGAAGGCGTAGCCTTTCGGCAGTTGTTGGTTGTCAGTGATTTTGGTGCGGGGGTGTCTTGTTGGGTTATCGGGTAGTGGAGTGGTTTAGGTGTAGTTTCGGGGAGAGGGTAACTCCCTCCCATAGTTCTCTGCTTCTCTTAGTTTACATTGTGTTCATGCTCACTATTTGAATTTGGTCCGTCCATGTATTTTGTATTCGAGAAGTAAATAGTCCAGCGGTTATTTTATCTATAGAATAGGCAACGGTCGCTTAGGGCTAACTTTAGTGCTCATGTCAATACTCGCCTTCCCTTTTCTCTCTAATTAGATTAAAGCCTAGGCATCACACACTGAGCTCGAACCTGACAATCTTTATTGAGGTTCGATATAGCAGTTTATCTTTGAGGGTGCACTCTAACCCTCACAATAGAGCCTCAAAGAACAAAATGTTTAATTCAAAGAAAATCAGGAAAAAGGTAAGAATATAGCGCCAAAGCAAAATTCCTTTTCTAACAAAAACTTGTTCAGGCTGCACAGGAAGTAACAGAAGCTGCAAAAAATCTCAATTTGGAATTGTAAACCATATACTCTAAAAGATTAGGAACAAGCGGGAATCGAACCAGGGACCTTACGTTCTGCAGTCAGGCGTGCAACCACTCCACCAAGGAGCCAGAAGAGAGAGATAAGTGCACAGCTTCAATATCATTGGTGCTCTCTGTGCATAAGCTTTACCTCAAAAGGCATCGAAGGGGGTTTGGTCCTGGGTCGCCTGGGCAGTTCCGTGACCTCTGATCTCGGAACCACGTCAAGAATGGTTGAGTCCAACCGACCGACCAGGGTATTGGGTTTATAGACCGGGGGTCGGTCGGTGTGGCCCACTTTTAGGACAAAGCCAGCTGGGGAAAAGCCGTACTCGGAACCGGTCCTAATCAAAACATCCATTAAGGCAGTCCTGAAATGCAGAAAGAATAGGATGAAAGTTTCCGGAACACTTGAAAGACTAAGACACCCCCTTAGGTAAAAGATAAATTTAGTATAAAGTGATTTTCTTGACAAAATGCTTACAGATGTCAGCTTTTCTGATACTCAAAAGTTTGAGTATGACTTTGAAACTTTTACGTAGTCCCCGAGGGAAAATTGTCAGAGTAAATTTTGGACCTTTGAGACATGGATCTGAAATTTTTCATCCAGTAAACTAGTAAACATAAACCTGTTTAACTCTGTTAACACTGTGAGCTAAAAGGATTGAGCTAATTTTAACTCACTTATCTCTCTTATGCAATCTTTCCGTATACAGTATGAGCTAAAAACGCCGTTAACAGTTTTAGCTCGTTAAAGCAAGAGTACAAGCCAGCAAGGGAATTAAACAATCTTCAATCGTTTTAAAATGAATTGAATTGAGTTAATTTTAAGTTTTTTAACTATCTGTTACTCTGAACTCGCCTCGCTTCCACAATCATGTTTACTGATCGGCCGTCCGGAAGATTGATTTGAAGTAAAACATCTCCGTTTAGCTCGGATCCGGTCTCGCTCTCTGAGCCCAAACCTAAAACATATGTCAAAAATTTAAATATTTAAATTTTATCGAAATTCAAATATAGAATTAAATACTCAAATACTGCTACCAATTTTTAATCGTTCAACGATGTACTGAAAGTTTCAAATCCTTGAATAACTGCAAGTGTTTCATACCATTAGCTAAGTCAAATAAACATATTGCAGCTCACTTAAATATACATATCAGTTAAACAACTTAAAATGAGTGTTTGCTAATTCTACTGCGAATTCGTAATTACCTTATCTTAATCTATTAGTAAACACTAATAGATTACATTAATAATTTAATGTAAATTGAATTTAAATTAATTTAATTAAATAATTTAATGTATATTGTATTACCTAAAATTAAAAAAACAGGACAAACCTAGCGTTTCCATTGCAAGTGAAACTATGCGGATATTTGGAGCTTTCTCGGGAAGATAACGGAACACAATTTTGTTGGACATACAAGTCGACATCCATAAACAAAGGGGCTTAATAGTTTTAATAACTTTAGGCGCCAAAATAACAGAAAGTTGCAAAACTTTTGTTTCGTTATAGTCTTGAAAGCGTGAGAAACACAAACGTCTTGAAAAATGGCTTGAATTTTAAAGTTTTAAATTTTAAAAATCATTCTGCAAAAACTTACGTCTTTGTTTCAACTTAAAAATATCCCACAAATATGACTAACGGCTTTAAAACTAGCAGTCTGTAAAACTTTCTATTTACAGTTTTCTAGCAGTTTATCTTTCTGGCTGAAAAGGAAAGTAAATCTCCACTGAATAATCATTTTCTGATTAAGGTACCTATTTCAGTAAATTGAGCAAAAATAAAGTTAAAATTTGATAAAAAATTTGATTAAAATCAAGCAATTAAAGTAACCCTAATTTTATTACAAATACACAAAAGCAACGACCTATTGTCATTTTGAATTTTCATTAAATGTCTAATAAATACTCGTAACTAATTTGCATATGGGCTAGTGATCATTCCAACAATACAGTGTGAAGTCTTTTCTTTCGGCTTTTCATCAACATGCTTGTTCGGAGTTCCCCGAAGCCCCCTGCACCCTGATAGCGCAGTGGTAGTTTGTTTGGCTGGTGATCGACAGGTCCCGGATCGATTCCCAGTCTGAATTAATAAAATTTAAATTATTATTATTATTTATTTAAATTATTTAAAAAACCTACCAGAACTACTGGCCACTGAAGTCGCCAATCCATTTTCTCTGCTGGTCGAAGGAATCGAATCGTCGTGTAAGGCGGTTTGCAGATTGGGCGTCGATTTGGTCTTTGATTCGCCCAGCAGAGCGCGTCGGCGTTGCTTAATTTTACTTAACATGTCTAAAAATAGGTAATCTATTAACATGTCTAAAAATAGGTAATAATCTATCTACAATTTAAAATTGTTTCACTGAAATGACCTGCGTTTAGAGTGTGTTTATATGTATGTTTAGAGTATGTACTGTAATTAATTCATGAAAACAACGATGTTCCTTTGAGTGTTGAACATATCTTTTGTTGGTTGAAGCAACCGGTGCTAAACTAAGATTTCACCCAAATTCTAATTTTAGTGAAAACCAAACTTATTTTTGGTTGATGATAATTTATGCTAAGAATAGTGCTAATTTCTGTAAAAAGAAAAAGCACGATATGTTCTCAAGTCATTATTGTTTGGAAAAATTAATATCTAAAGTACTACCTAATTTTTTGTAGCACCTACAACCTGCCTACTAAAAGCATTAACGGCTAGAAAATGGAGCGTATAAAAACACCTGGTAACTATGAATCTAAAAAGCATGCAACTTCCAAAGGTAAGAGTACCTCCATATGCTCTAAAAGCTGACTGAAGCTTTAGATACAAGTTTTGTTAGACTGAGGTAACCGAATATTGATCAAATGTTTACAGAAGGTGGAAACAAAATGTAAAACAGTAAATGAAAACTAACATTCCTCCAGATATTAAATTCTATTCTCAGGAGAGGAGAATTGGAAAGAACATTTTCCGAGCCCGAGGAAAACTTTCTTTTCCCAAGTCAGAATTAAGATAAAAGGTTTTGGTGGAGTTACTTTTGAACCTGGACAAACACCGGGTCCCCATGAGATACATTTATTAACCCAGTGTTTGCAGTGAAAAGTGAAAAATGGCTGGAAATTGTGTTTAAAGGCAGAAAGCCAAATTTCTGAAATGGATTTATGGAAAATAGAATAATATTCCACCTTACGTGGTGAGCGCCCATGTAATGTATCTATTAATATCCATTAATTAATAATTAATTAATCTATTAATTAATAATGTCAGTAAATATTAATGTAGTAAAAGTCGGACAAATTTAATAAAACTTTAATTTGCGAAATAAAAAGTTTCGTTAAACAGCATGGTCGAAGACATGAATATTAGTAATATTAGCCCGATTTTATTCAAAAGTTAAAATAATTTGCAAGTCAAGTCAAATCCAGCATTAAGAATTTTTTGGTTGTCTTAACCATTTCAAAACTTTTTCACTACAGCACATCACTTGTAACCTTTTTAATCATGAAAAATCGGAAATTTAGTCGAATTCCAATAACATGACCAAATGAAATATGATAAAATGAAATAAAAACCGTCTTCTGTTGGCCAGTTCTCAGTTCTACAAATTTTGCTAACAACGAACGCAAAAGTTTGTGTCAAATTTACGGCCGAACGAAAAGCTGTCGCACAAAATCGTAATTTACAGTTTGTCCTAATATTGTACAATGTTTAAAGTAACGGTCAGTGAAAGGTTGTTGTTACTACAAACTTTAGCAACAACAACAACAACAACAACAACGAGCAGTTGTCTGAATATTGCACATTGTTAAACTGCAATTAGAAGGAAAAATCGGGTAATCGGTCGGGATTAGTTCTACTGTCGCTCAAGAGGAATAACCCAAACTCGACGAACCTAAATTCCGGGTACAAATCCGGAATAGTTTTTATCCAAAACAATTTATTCTTAATACATAGCTTAAAATCTTAAATAAAAGTTAAGGGGGTCCATTTTTTTGGTAATTTTCCGACTTTCTCCGATCTCGCTGATTTATACATATTTTATTGTCCAAACGGTATATTTTAACGGGTTTTTAAAATTAAAGTTGCAAGTCTTACGAATATTGAGTAATTTCACCCCAAAGTTGAGATTTCATGTATTCATTTCATAGGAAATTAGAAAAGTTGTCACTTTTCACGTGCGCCAGAGAAATCTCACGAATGGCAAAATGGATCCGTTCAAGCTTTATATCATATTAATTCGATGTTTCCGAACTGTGTTTGTAGGAATCAGAATTTTATATTATGTCTTAAAAAATTTTAATGAGTTTTTGAAGTATTAAAATTTCGTGGTAGTTCAAATTTTAATACTTCAAAAATTCACTAAAATTTTTTAAAGACCTAATTTAAAATTCTGATTCCTACAAATCACGGTTCGGAAACATCGAATTAATATGATATAAAGCTTGAACGGATCCATTTTGCTATTAGTGAGATTTCTCTGGCGCACGTGAAAAAGTGACAACGTTTCTAACCTCCTATGCTTAACACATGAAATATCAACTTTGAGGTGAAATTACTCAATAATCGTAAGACTTACAACTTTAATTTTAAAATCTCGTTAAAATATACCGTTTGGACAATAAAATGTAAAAATCAGCAAGATCTGAGAAAGTCGAAAAAATGATCGAAAAATGGACCCCCCTTAAGGTGGTGGTATCCTTTTGTGCAGTGCTTTTGTGGTGATTTTTTAAAACGCTATAACTTTCGCAATTTTGGGAGTTGGAAAGAGCTTTATACATCGTTCTAAAGCTTATAATCAGGGCATTCATATGAGCTTACGAAACTAGCAAAATTATTAAAAAATTAGGAAACATTTTCTGACATAACGGCTAAATATAGACCAAAAATTTTTGAACATTGATTTTTCAAAACTCTGGAACCAGACAAAATTTCGTTTTGCGCTATCAAACAGAGGATATATGGGCAGAGGGACGTTTTTTGGTGGTTTGCTCAGTATCATTCAACGGTTGAGAAAATTCGCAACATATACCGAAGCACTAAATTTTTGAACTTTGCACTAAATTTTCTCGAAACTGGGAATGTTTTAGCCAAAACCAAGAAAAACGCCCCTCCGCAATAGTACGAATTTCCATTTTGCCGGAAATCTCCGGAATCTGTCGAGTAGTTTTTGAAAAATCGATGTTAAAAACAAAATAACCGCAGTTTTGCCAAAATGGTTTTTCCGGCCAAATCTCTAGCTGAAAGCAATAAAGTCTGGCTAGTAGGGATTCATAAAATGTGCATTTGGACGCTGTATCGATTGAGTATAAATGGAATAAAATTGTTCGCAAGGTTTGGTAGTAATTTTGAAAAACTGATTCCCTTGAAAATGGCCATTTTTTGAGCCTCAAAATGGTTTGTTGCTAATTACTGATTACTGATTACTGACTTAATCACTGGAGATAGCTCAAAGGTTGTAAAAGCAAAAATGTTCATTTTGTGTCCTCTTTCCAGCCATAACAACCAATCCCGTGTCTCGTCTACCTACTGGAAGCCTAAGGTCAAAAACCAAAACTTTCTTATCTTTTGGCCTAAAAATCCGGGACTGGTCCCAGAATGTTAAAGAGCACGGAAATAGGTTATTTAGCAAGTTTTAGCTATTTACCTACGTAAAAGATTAAAGCCGTATGAGTAAAAATACCCGAAAGGAAACCAGCACCTTTGTCACTTTGGGTGGTCACTTTGGTCAAAAATCGATAGTCACGGATTTTTCTCATTTTCACACATAATATGCCCCCATATGTTCTCAAAAATAACTTAGAATATTAGCGTTCGAAATCAAACTGTGGCAGAGTTATTCAGGTTCAAATCCGGAAAACATGAAAATCCGGGTGATGAGCCCAGCAAGGTCAGGTGGAGACCAAACGCGACCGAAAACAGGGTTAACCGATACTGCAAATTAAAGGATTTACTAAGGTAATATTTAAGTTCAGACGTGGCTCAAGGCCAGCTATCCAGGCGTTCATAATGCATGCTTGAGTGATGCACTGACCTAACGTTGCAGGACTGCCCAGTATAACTTTAACTAGTTTTATCTTGCACAAACAACATATTAGACCCATGGTTCTATGAGAAAAGTTGCTCCTCGTCCCATCAGCTATCGATTGATACCAAATTTGTCTATATTTGGAAAAATCTTAAAATTGGCATTTTTCACTTATAAAGATCAAAGGTGCCGCCACAGCAGTCATGTTCAATATTGACGCATTTGTTTTGGCCACATTATGTGACAGACATGGATATATTAATTAATCTGCCAAGTTTGGTGATTTTTTACCACATAATGAGTGAGAAATAATCAAAAGAATCTGAAAATTATGAAAAATGGCCATTTTAGCAAAATTTGCTGTTTTTGTGGCAAGTTTTTTGAGCTTACTGTAGATGATAGAAACATGCGAGTACTTTCATAAGGGGTGGTCTTATGTGTAGAGTGCAGCTATCTATTGGCCGTTTCTGTAGCTTTTGGTAATCGTTCAGGACAAGCAAAAGAGTACCGTGGGGTGGGTCCTGTTTTTCATGGTCCAAAAATGGCCGATTTTCCAAAATTCTGACTTCAAAAATTCGCCAAAAATCCAATACTCAACAGAATCGCTTCAGAGGAGAAAGCTGCACTCTACAATATGTCCTTAATGGTTCTGAAAAGGTTTCAGAGCTCTGGCTCTTATACAGCGAAAAATTTTTCTGCCACAAACTTTTTAGAGTAACTTTTTCATTTTCCTATGTTTAACACATGTCGAGGTCACCTTTGAGGGCCTGTACAGAACGATAGAAGCAATATTTCGCAAAACGCTCTTGTCCTGTTTCGCGGACCCATGGGGACTACAAAATACGAATGTGAAAATGAGCAAAATCGGAGATGGTCGAAAAATCCGCAAAAAAGTGACCCCCCCTTAAGTTAGCTCACTTAAGATTAAGTCAACTTTTTTCTAACGTTTCCAAGTTTCTGGAGTTTAAACGTAAACCGTCAACTTATGAGAGGAGTTAACGGAATTTAGTTTGCCCCTTATTCGTCTCCACTTTTTCTGAAAACCTCGTTAAAAAATATCAATTCTGCATTGATTACAGTTTGCAAATTTTAGCTTTGAAAATGAATATCTACAACAACAACAACAACAACATCAACAACAAAACAGACATAAAACGGCATCATAAACGAGGCTAATGTATGTACTACTACTACAGAACAGACGATTGCAACCGTAGTAATGCAAAAAGCCACACTAAAAGGACCAATTGTTCAACAAAAAGTCATGGCTCACTAAACGCTAAATCTCCTTTTTATACAAAATTCCTCCACATAATGGGTCCGTATGAAAAATTATGATGAGAGCGTTTTCCTAGGGAGTGTCAAAAGTGCACAAAAAAGCCGAAAATTTGCAGGAGAAAGAGATGAAAATTCGTGTCAAGTGTATTTTCGCTTCGACAGATTAATTTTAAGAGTAAACTAGTCAGAAAAAATGATCAAAAAATGTTCAAACAACAATTTTCCTAAGCTTGTTTGCACTAAACAATTGTTTGCAATAGGAAAAAGGCATACATGAAAAACTAAGCTTTTGTGACGCAACAACTAGCTTAGCAAATTAGCAATAAATTAGAAATGTAGCGCTTCTGCCAGCCAGGTACTGGCGGACCAAGAGTAAACCGTGGACAAGCGCGAACGGGAGACGTCAGGCCCCGTGTTACCCTGGAAACCAGGACCTAACATAAGAGAGAAAGAGAAAGAGGGAATTTTAGATTTTCACTCCGGATTGAAAATAAAGAATTGGCCCGACTGCAGATCGAACCACAGCCGTCCTGCTTCGAAGTCAGACATGCTAACCACTATACCACCGGACCAACAGCTGAGACCCATATCAGGCTTACGTGTCAGTCTTGGCTATATCTGCTTCTGCTTCCCTTACAGATAAACAAACATCAGCAAAAGTTGCAAATAAAGTAAGTAATTTTAATTATTTCTTTCTGTTAAATTTTCTGCATTTTGAACGACTGGTCTCATCTGTGGCACGTTACAAATGGTAGAAATATAATTGAAATAAACGTTTCCGTTTGTTCATTGCTTCTGGGTCCAGAACAATTGTTTCCAAATTATACAGCTTTACAGGGCTCGCTAAGACAATGCAACTTTCCGCTAAGTTTGACCAAATGGGATTGAAACTTGCAATGATTTAAACATTTTTACACTTATAACTGTAGACATCGCTTGTATAATTTTGGGCCTGATCTGGTAAGTAGAATGGAAATCACGGATCCCGGAACAACCCGAGCCGGGACCGCATATTTATGTAAATTCAAATCTAACTTTGAGTCGTTATTAGGGTCCCTTGAAACTTGTGGGCTACCGATAAGGTCCCCATTAACCGTTTTCGGGTTTTAAATGCTGTAGTGACATCTTTCTTTCATTTCTAAATCTTCTGTATACTCACGCTTTGAAAACTGTCGAAAACAAACAACCTAACAATACAGTGTCCTTCCAAATGAGGGGTTTGCGAGTCTCTGCAGTCTCATTGGCTGTCGCCTGGGACTATAACTACCTACGTAAGTCAAGAAAACAAGAAAAACAAGACAAAAGGAAATAAAATAAAAAATGTAAATTTACAAATTCTTGCTTATGCCTTAATATAAATATGGTAAATTGAGATCCTAACCATTAACATTCCGAAAAAATATGAACTATGGTCAACCTTAAAGGTTTGATTCCAAAGGAATCTGTTATCAAATTGGTTAAGTGTGAACAAAGAGGCAGCGTGCATTGTTGAAAATGAAATATTTAACACAATGTTAAATAAGGGAAAACCTAATTTAACAATAATCCCTCATGTCTTAGAACTGCATTCCAGGATCCTTGAAAAGGGAATTGCAACTCTTTTGCAAGTTTGATATAATGGCAAATTGTTGTGCAAAAAGTAAATAATGGAATTTTCTTGAATTACAATTTGGAACATCCTTAACCGCATTTGTATAGGTATTGCTCCTCCCAACTGCCCGTAATACGTAAACGATTGTGCTAAAATTTGGTGTAGATATCCTGCACAGATTTTATCGATTTTACACTTGGCTTGATTGATTTCAAATTGATTTTTATCACAAAAAACGATTAATCTAAACTATGTCGTAACTTAAAACAAAGAATATAACAAATTCAATTACAAGCACAAAGCGTGAAAACCACCAAAAATGCAAAACTAGCATTCATTTTAGCTCAGAATAGTTATTTTAATCAGTTAAGAATTGAACTTTTTGTAATCTAAAAATATCGTTTCGTTGAACCTCAGCAAGGACTGACATTACAAAAACGTACAAAAGGGCCCTTCAAAGTTAAACTTTGAGAAGAACTTTTCAACTGTGAAAGCGCAATCATTACAAGTTGTACCGAAAAATTTGACACTAAAACTCTCTGGCAAACACAAAAGTAATTCTATTTTAACTCATGAATAAAATTTTATGTCGTCCACCCCCCCCCCTCTTTAAACTGTATATGCAAACTAACGGAAGAAATTATTGTAAAAGTTGACAATAGGTCTGGAACTTTAGCTTCGCTTCAACAACTTTTGTCCTTGCGCTAACCCTATGATTCATAAATGGCCAATTAAATCCCACAAACCAAGCATTAGCTATCCAGATATCAAAAGTTTGACCGTTCACACAACAATAAATTTATTAATTACAAGATTACAATTATGTTCTTTTATGTCTTTAAATTGAGCAAAACTTAAAAACTTGGAAGTTTTGAAAGTTGAAAACATCCTAGAATAAAACTTTGATTGAACTGGGAGAAACTGAAAAGTAAATCTTAAAGTTTTGAATCTTCCAGTTTAAATCAGAAATTAAGTGACGTCACGTAATCTTAAATTTAAACTTCCTTCGTACATAGTAAGCTGCTTGCGTAAAGATTTCCCGCAAAATTTCTTAAATCCTTTGAGTTAAAAGTAGATTCTTTGCCCTAACATCTACATTAGAAGTTTGATGTTGAAGGTATTTCCAAACGAGAAAAGATAACAGCGACTTCAGCATGAAGTTGACCAATAATTACACGTCAGTTTTGCTTCGAGGTCATGTTTTCTGTCCGTGATCTTCGTCTCTCCGCCTCTTGTCTACATAATAGCTTACGGTCTATAGAGAGCATCAATAAATATCAATAGAAATAGGGTACGTAACTACAGCACCTTTAAGTTGTGACGTGAAGAACCTAGATTATGAACGTAAGTATGAGGATCAAGTCTTTCTGAGGCGCAATGGGTCTCGCTGAGGCACAAAACGAACTCACTGAGGCACAACGGTCAGTTGTGTTATCCCCTGGGGCCCATGTTATCAAAAGCGGGTTGAGTTCAACCCGGGTTGAACCCATTTGCGGGTTCAACCCTAAAATTTTCGGGTTAGCTAAACCCCGCTGCTCTATGCTATGTTATCATTGTTTTTTGGGGTAGGGTTAGCTTAACCCGGATTGAGCAGTTTCAACCCCGATTCAACCCAGTTTTCAACCCAGATTTCAACCCCATTTTCAGAAAGCACTAAAGTAGCCTTTCCTTTGAGGCTCTAGCCAACGATCCACAGTTACGCTAGCTTATCACAAATGGAAAATACCAAGCAAACAGTGATCGGAATGAAAAAAGTAATGCATAAGCTTGCTGAAACAAAGTTTAAATAAATCACTTTGTTTTCAATAATGTCCTCATATATCACCAATGGAGTTATGAGATATAGATTTTAAACTTACTTACTTACTGACCAATAGAATAAAAAATAAAAAATAAAAAATAAAATAGAATAAAAATAATAGATATACGTACCATTAAATGTTCTTTTAAAAATATAAAAAATTTTATTGTAAAACTAGAAGGAAAGTGTCTTCTCTGTTGTTTCAACCCGGGTTGAAATGTCAACACTCCTCACTGAACAGCGTTGAGATTTAGCCATTTCAATCCGAAAACCAACCCAAATTTTCAACCCAATTATAATGATAACACTGGGTTGGAACGCAACCCCAATTTCAACCCCAACCGTTGTTTCAACCCGGGTTTATTCAACCCTGTTTTGATAACACTGGGTCGAAGTTTTCAACCCCAATCTCAACCCGGGTTGACGCTTCAACCCTGGTTGAGATGCTTGATAACATCGGCCCCTGGAGTGCTGTAGTTGCCGTTTGGTAAGCGGAGTTTTAAAGGCTTCAGAGTGAACCGGCCCGGACAAGTGGAACGCCTTAATCCTCAAACTGTTAGTGGCATGCTATGCTAATATGCAATTAGTTTTAGGAAGATAATTTTATCGGATAACTGATAGTTGTAAGCTTAAAAGTTAGTAAGACTAAAATCAATTTGCAGTGAACTAAAATTATCAAGTCAATCAAGAAAATTTGTGATATTTCTTCGTGACACGCGACAAACGATTGCTTGAAAACCTATTAAATAGTTACCTCAGTTTATTAATAATTCATGTTCATCCACAATTCATGTTGAATTAAAAAACTGTCGTAAAAAAATAAGAACATTGAAAACAGGTTGAAAAAAGTGAAAAATTATCTAAAAACATGTGTATCAAAAACTAATTAAATATAAACGATTAATTAATAATTAAAAATAAGTGGTCGAATGAATCATACAGTCACACAGGTCGTGCTGCGCTCTGCAGTGCTTCAACTGGTGGACAAGAGGCGGAGAGACGAAGATCACGGACAGAAAGCATGACCCCAAGCAAAACTGACGTGCATTTATTGGTCAGATGAAGTCGGGGTTAGCCTCCAACTTATCAAAAGAGCAGCAAATAGAAACATAAGATGACTTTAGGAAAAGGTAGAAAGGTCGTTATACCGTCGTCATAAACGGTAGAAAAATGTCGCCTTTGTAAAGAGCTTAATGTGTTAGCTGAATGTGGGAATGCAAATATGGGAATAGAAAAGAAAGCTGTAGTACAAAAGCTTCACTGTAATGAAACCGTCTGTTACAAGCCGAGAAAATTGCTTTTTAAATAATATACAACAAGTGAGAAAAACCTGTCTTTTGAATGATGAGCAATAAAAATAAAGTTCACATAATTTTGAGATTTTCGCAAATGAACATAGTAGCAAACCGCAAAATAAAAAGTTTTATACAAGTTTATTCTAGGATATCAAATTCTATTAAATACTGTTTTAAATTACGATTTTAGAGATTAGGTTTGAGATTTCATTTGCAGCAGTTGTAAGCCAATAACTGCACTTCAGTACATGTCTAGGATTAGGTTATCTGTCCGTGACCTTCGTCTCTCCGTTACTTGTCAATCGATATTAACAATGTCATAGAGAACCCTAGGCTAAGGATTAAAAGTATTGAGTAAAATACGGATTGTCTCAAAAAACGGCATACTAAAAAATTTGTTTTATTCATACGGTTAGGCTACATTTTTGTGATTTAGCTAACATTATTACTAAAGCATTATATACTAAAAAGCGAAAATACTGTAATGATATTATGACACGAAAATACTCTAATGATAGTAAGAATTCATCAAACCTAGTATACAAGCCCTTCTTGACTCACAGAAGTGACACATACACAACACAGACCCATCTAAACGTATAGATAAGCTTAAGTGTCAAATAAGCTATAGCATTAAGCTTACAAGGTAGGAGATTGTGTATTAAACAGTGAAAAGTGGCTATTGGTGGTTTCAACGTGTACCATTTACAGAGACTGACAGGGAATTTGAATTTTGGCAGAGACAAAAACGTAATGAAAAGAAGGAATTTAGCATACACCTTTCATGTTAGAGAGATTTGCGCTAAAGGACCCCTGGGAATAAATTTATGAAACCTAGCCAATGTATGCAGCATTTTACGACGGCTCAATAAATACGCCAGGTGTCAGGCTTCCAAATTTCGGACCTATAAGACCTTGAAATTAATTATAGCTCCAAAAACAGGCTGGTTCTGCCTTGGTTTAAGAATTGAGGTTTAACTGAAATTTGTACGACAGTTTCTGAGAGTTACTAATTCGTCAGCTTAGTTAACCGTTAATCACAAACGTGTGGACTATAGTCAAAAAATACTTGGCACCCGTCCAAACTGGTTTTAAGTCCAAACTGGTAACAGTTAAGCCCATAAAAAATACATGAACCTCCCACTAATTTTTTCCGTAATTACTGTTCTACAAAAAATTGTATAAGAGGCTTTGAGGAGGTATATATACTGAAATGAGATGGACAGTCAACCTTTGTTTTGAGCGTTTTAGAAATTAATTGATTAATTGATAGGTGATTAACTAATTAAATTGTTTACCTTTAGTTTCCGCATAAACCAAATTAATCACAGCATTCTCTGATCTTCCCTGAAGACCTGGCTGGATTTGATACGAAGAATGAATAAACATAGCAGGAACGAAGCTGTGTCGAGAAATCATCTTCTCTGAAAAAATGAAAACCGGATGAATAAGTAAATAAATAATAAACTAATAATAAACAGATAATAATAAATAATAATACTAATAACAATAAGTAAATTAAATAAATTGGTAGATAAACCAACCGTATACATTTTTTGATCCAACCTGAATTGGCAGAAACGTTAAGTCAATTACTTACCTGCGTATACCTTAAAATGCTATTGTCTTCAAAAATTTGTTTTCTAAAAATTTTGCCACAACTTTAAAAATCAATCTGTAAAGTAAGCTTAAGTGGTGCTTAAAGCAAAGTAAACTACTTCAAACTTTTAAACCCTTAAAAGGAGAAAACAAGAAGCTTTTCATAGTTTAGCTCAAAGTTTGGATTCTACCATTCTAGCAATTATTGGCAAGTTGCACGATTGTCTCAGAAAACCTGAGAACCCAACCCCTATCTCAACCTAACCCTCCCTTGATAAAAATTTTAAGCACAAGATGTACACATTGCCACCCCGGTACAAATAAACAATATCCCTTGTGGTAATGCACAATTTAGCCAAAAAATTCACAGTTTCGTGAGCGGTCAAGTCTTCTAGTCTTCCACAAAGTTGACCTCAACTAACCAAAAGTATATGATTTCAACAAAAGTTGATTGAGTTTGACTGGCATAAGGCAAAGGAAATGGAAGAAATTTAATTTTTTATTTCCAACTCCACTGAAAACTTAAGATTAACATTAGATAGTGCTTTTTATTTGATAATATCTGATGATTTCACCGTTCCCCAAAACCGTACTCCTCATTGGTGAAGGCTGAAATCAGAATTGAAAGATGTAAAGAAAAGTGTCCAGGGAGGGGATCGAACCACCGAAGTGCAGATCTTCAACAGAGCGCCCTACCGCTCAGCTAAACCTCCGAAATGGGTGGCCAGTTTATCAAGTTAATTTCAACCTTTCCGTGTTCACTTGAAACGATGATATCTATTCTTTCTACAAATGCAATGAAAGCATGCACTACCGAAAAAATCGAAAAATAGGACATCTACCGGGAATTTGAACCAGCAACCTTTTGTTCGCGTACAGTACGAACGGACAACAATTTCTCTTTTCCCAATTGTCCTCATGTAGTATCCTAACATTACAATTACAAACACACCATTTACAGCAAAATATTTGTCACTTACATCTATTTGTCAGGTAAGGTGAGTGCGTTACAGTAAACTCAGAAATTCGTAAAAATCGCCTGAAATTCTCTGAAAACTCGTGTTGTGTTTCACAGAAGAAAAAGGAAATTGGAAGATTGTATTCGCTGTTGGTCGGTGCAAAAAATCACCGCAAATCGTCGCATTGTAGGAAAAAATTTGTCACACACAAATAAGTTTAAATGAAGTCCTACAGTTTGTTGTAAAGCGAAGAATTTAATAAACCGTCTTAATACAGTATTGACCTGCATAAAGGGGACTCCCTCCAACTAACGGAAGTTAATTTCAGTCCGTAATTTGCCGGGTGACATGTTTTCTGCAGTGAGAAATAGACTTTCATGAAACCCAGTCAGATAATGCTGCATCCAGACTACAATAGGCTGGGAACAAAAGGCCTTGATTTTCCGTTTTTATACAGTATACATTACGGTTTAAATAGGAGTTACAAAAATTACAAAACCCCACAAATGAGTCTTCTGTTAGTGGGAGTAGTAAGATATTTAGAAAAAATTCAAAAAATTTTTCAATTATTTTCCACTCTTTGATAGGGGTGCCTTTGTTAGACCCAGGACCACGTTATCTAAACTACTAGCTTACAGCTTTTGAATGCTTTGTGTTTTGAAGTGTGAACTAAAGCTAACAAGCTGGATTTTGAACAAAGATATTCTACTAAGCCCTGTCCTCTTAGACAAACTTAAAAACACTTCAAGTAATATTTTTTACAGACCTGGTAGTTTGGATCTGTTTAAGCTTGACGTGAAGTGAAACTTTGCATTGCTAAGCTGGAATTGAAAAGAAATAAAGAAATAGTTTTTAATGCTGAAGAGAAAATTTAGAAAATGTGCGAGAAATCGATAAAAAATTTAAAATTTATTATTTTTTAAAGTCCCTGTTAACTTTAAGTTGCGTCAGTGTTTTCGTTAGCACTTCTGATACTGATACTATTTTTAGGCTACAAGGTAAGTTTAATTGGCTGTGACCCTTATTGCAGCAAATTAAACTATATAAATAAAGATTTAATAACATAAACAAGGTTTGACGGCGTTATTGATGCTCCCTGTGCTTAGGTATAATTTTTTGTGCACACAAAATTGATTTGGTTTATTGCAATTGACTATTACTTAATTTAATACTTTAATTTTACCATTCCCTACTACATATGTAGAATTTCTAGAGTTCTGATTCCTGTTTTGTCAATTCTATTCCATTCCATTCCAAATGTTAAAATACAAATAATTAAATATAAACATCATAGAAAAACTATATAAAGAAAATCAACAAAAAATCACAGTTTTTCCCCACGTTTACATCTTCAACATTTCTTCATATCCCTGTTGAAATTTGTCACACAGTAATCCGTTTGAAATCTGTGGAGTCGGTTTCACATTTTAGGTTCCAGTTTTTCGATATCGACCAGACTGGGAGTGGAGAGCGGATGGGGAAGAGATAATCGATAATCGATTCGGCGTTCATCGATTTCACTGAACGTTATCAATCGGTTATCATTATTATCACCGGTCGGCAGGGGTAGGTAGGGACTGGGCCTTCTGGAACTGAATTTGTCATCATCTAAAACAAAATTTCAATGAATTATTTTTCATTGATAAGTTCAGGCAGAAAATAATGATAATTAAATTCAGGTGAATTGCTGAAATCGAAAAATTTGATAGTGATAAAAATATTAAACTGAACTACCGAATTCTAGCATATCATTTAGTTTCTGCAAATGCTGAATAAAACTATAAACGCACTGGTACTAACCTTAGTTTATTTGTCTGTTTTCATCTATTACTAGATTACTCATTGGACACTACTCTTAAGTTAACCATTTGGAGTTGATAGGTAATGCTGAAAACGATTCATTCACACAATTAGAATTGCAGCAAAAACTGTAGGCTTTGGCACGCTTAACTATATTAATTCTCAATCAAGTCTACGTTACCTATATATAATCCAAAATTGAACTTAAATTCCAAAAACTCAAACTGCACACTAAAATTCTAAGTGACCCCAGTGGGACTCGAACCACCGACCGTCCGCTCAAAGCTCCAGCCTCCTGCCGCCTGAGCCACATGAGCCTACCCATGATAGAAGTTGACTGACTGGTCGGTGCCGTTTCCACAATCGAGCCCGTCAGGTGCCCGATTCTGGTCAGATGAAGACAGAGCTCTTTTTTGATGTTGGATCGAATGTCACGCTCGTTCAGGTGTTTTTGTCGCTCCATTTGCTGCAGCTGTCGTCGCAGAGGAACGTCGTACGACAGCATCGCGGACTGTTCCCGTTCCTGTCTGCAGATCTGTTTCAGCATAAAATACAGTATCAACAGTGCGTACAGTAGTAGGATACAAGAAGTGTACAAAAAACCATCCATCTGTTTTTCATGACTGCCCGGCACCTCTACGTAGTCTTCAGAATCGCCCCTACCGTCGGGCAGGGGTGTGGGAGTGTGGATCATGGGAAGCTTCATTTTCTTCGTAATTAATTAATTGGAGTAATTAATAATTAATAATTCATTTTTCAGACTGTCCTAATAGAAGACAATCAGAAATCAACTGAAAAACTCAGCTGACAAATAAAAGTTCTTGTGAGCATCAAGCCAGTTGATTCATAACCTTAATTACCTTATAATAAAAGGTTGGAATTTTGTTGCAAAAATTTGCAAAAACTTGGTCAAGACCGGGGATCGAACCACCGAGTTTCAATCCTGCAGGCGAGTATCCTACCCCTCATGGCCTTTTCATGAAAGGATAGAGTAGAGTAGAAGAGGTAAAATTGACTCTTTTAACTCGTTTAACTCCACTCAAGCTTGACTTTTTATGCTTTAACTCTTTCCTGAAAAAGATCGAGTTAATTTAAACTCTACTCTACTCTTTCTTGAAAAGGCTCCCAGATACATTCAAAGCTTCATCGCCATAGAGCTACACAGATTTCAACCTTTCGGAGTTCGCGTGAAATGTTTCACTGGACAGATTAGCGAAGGAAGACCACCTAATGAAAAAACAATACATATTGCGAAATACCGTAGACTGTATCAATAAAGTTAAAGAAGAATAGGAGATGGTTAACTACTTGATTCCCGTTCAAAAATCGGCCTTAGCCTTCTGCTATATTCCACGTTACTTTTAAACTTTTTTGGTGCAGTCCAGGGTTAACCATAATGTGAGAACACGCACAATAACAGCTTTTCATAATAAAAATAAAATGAAGGAAATTCGGGTTTCTACGTAGTAAAATAAGTCCCATTAGACTGTGGCTAGAGTGGTGCCGTTAAGAAATTTTCCGGGCCGGGCCCGTAGGCCCGATTCAAGGCCCGGGCACAACTCTAACTGTGGCCCAAACAGTCTGACCGCAGAGGATTCTACAACATTCGGTTTTGCGTCACCGATCAAACTATCAAAGGGTGACCGAACTAAAACTAGGAAACACTTACTCGAACAAAGGGTGAACATAATATGCGTTTATAAAAAGTTCATGCCAAATCAAAATTTTTATATCTTTGTTATTATAATAACAATTCCAAGAATTGAAATCAGAATTGAAAGATGTGAAGAAAAGTGTCCAGGGCGAGGATCGAACGTGAAACGCTGATATTCAACAACCATACAAGTCTGTTTGAGTTGAGACAGTTGGTATAGGTTTGGCAAAATGACCAGAATTTTAAGTCAACAAAAAGGGATATGTTTAATTCAATTTACATTGAAGGATCTTAAAAGTGATATACTGTCTCCCTGCGGGAATTTGATAAGTGCCTAAATCGAAAATAAATGTACCAAACCAATCCATTAAGCACCCTTCCTGCTTTGACACTTTCGCAGGATAAAAATGATGATAATCACTATGTGACTAAAGTCGCCTAAGCTTGAACTGTTGGAAAAGAGGTAGCTAGCTAAGAAGCTTATAACCTTGAACGTTTCACTTTTTCCCCAGAAAAGATTAATTTTTTATACTTCTTTCTCCGAACACCATGAAATAATAAGAATCCACATTCATTAAATACGAATTTTATACTTGGAAAATCGTCAACAACTACTTATAACGTAGTTAGGCTAAAGCTAAGCTAATGCTAGTGAATTTAATGTTAATTAGTTTAATCCACTAATGCTCTCCAACTTAATTTTGGCCCATTTAGCCAAATGTTTTTGAGTGGTGTTGATGGTCAATAAAAACTACCGCTGGCCGGGAGCGCGGGAGCTAATTCAATTTTAAAGTAACGTTTTGGTTCAGTGGTCAAGGCTGTCAAGGTCATTCAATTTTATACCATTTGCTTTGATACCATTACTATACATATGTATTTATTACTGAGGAAGAGTTAAAGGTTATAAGCTTCTTAGCTACCTCTTTTAAGGTGGTAGTACCACTACCGGGATTTTCTACGCAATTTTTCCATGGATGAAGCAATCTTAACAAAACATTGGGTAAAGCAAGACTGGCTGGCAAAAATCTTGGTGTAAGAGAATGCATAATTGCATAGGTAGCTACCATCTTAGCTTTGCGCATGTGTAAATAATCAAAATTTTACTTTAGCTTTATAAATTAAATTTTACTGTACCACGTGAAAGAGCACAAAAATCGCTTTAAAATGAGCTGCATATCTCTTCTGTACGTGGCTTCTATCAAAGGTTACCAGCGGCTGAATATATAGCTGAATTACGTTGACCGTTTGCACACTCAAGAACATTTATCGTAAAATTCAATCTATTGGGTTTTAACGGTTGAAGTAGTGTTACTTATATCTATTATATAATAGAATACACTTTGCAGCTGCTTTCAGCATTACAAATTTCCAAAACCAAAGCAAACAATGAAAAGTTGCGAATTCTTTGTTTTTGATTTTCTCGTCACCGCTTCAACCAAACTTGACCAAATTTTCCAGATATGTTTTATATCTGCATATGCTCGAGCCATTTTCTTTATTTTTGGAAAAACGCAGCAGTACGCAAGATATAGAGTTTACAATATTTCAAAATAAGCTATAAACAGAAAATGCACTTTTACGAAAATCTAAAAAACGGCCTGAGCGTATAAATTAATAAAGCTTGCATGGAAAATTTCAAACAAATTCATAAACGAATGAAGGAGATATTTAAATTCAAATCTTTTAATACATTTCCTCTTGTGTAGACAGGAAGCCAGAACGTTGCAGGCAAGCGCATTTGATGCAAAACTAGATAAAGAACCAATATGCCGAATTTCAAGCCGATTGATTAAGTTTTCAGTTCATAGTATCTGTTCAAAGTTCACCTCGGTAGTGGCACTACCATCTTATCTTACGTGGTGGTATCCTTTTGTGCAGTGCTTTTGTGGTGATTTTTTGAAACGCTATAACTTTCGCAATTTTGGGAGTTGAAAAAACTTTATACATCGTTTTAAAGCTTATTATCTGAACATTCACCTGAGCTAACGAAACAGGCAAAATTAGCAATAAAATAGCAGACATCAACAGGATGAATATAGACCAAAAGTTTTTGAACATCGATTTCTAAAACTGAAGAATCGACCAAAAGTTCCTTCTGTGCCACTATATAAGGACATAAATGGACCGAGGGATGTTTGTTTTTGGATTTTGGTCAGCAGGTCTTAACGGTGAGAAAATCGGCCAAATGCTTTGTAACACGAGATTTCGCAAACTCGCATTGAGCTTTCATGATTCTCGATGTGTCTTAGTCAAACCAAGATAAACGTCCCTCCGCAGAAGTACGAATTTCATTTCTGGCAAAAATCTTTGAGATCCGTCAAGTAGTTTTTGAGAAATCGATGTTCGAAACAAAATAATCGCAGTTTTGCCAAAATTGTTTCTCGGCCAAATCTCTAGCTTAAAAGAATAACGTCCGGCTAATGGGCATTCATAAAATAGGCATGTGGACGCTGTATCGATTGAGCATAAATAAGCCAACTTTGTCCTTAACATGTGGCAGTATTTTTGAAAAACTGATTTCCTGGAAAATGGCCTTTTGTTGACATTCAAAACAGCTTTTTGCTTGTAATGACTTAACCACTGGAGATAGCTCAAAGGTTGTAAAAGCAAAAATGTTCATTTTTATGTCCTTTTTCCAGCCATAACAACCAACCACGTGTCTTGACTACCTACTTGGAGCCTAACGCCAAAAACCAAAACTTTCTTATCTTTTGGCCAAAAATACGGGACTGGTCCCAGAATGTTAGTGAACACGGAAATCGGTAATTTCGTAAGTTTTAGCCATTTATGTAAAAGATTAAAGCCGTATGATTCAAAAATACCCGAAAGGAAACCAGCACCTTAAAGCAATACAGTCCGGCTAATAGGCATTCATAAAATGTGCATTTGGACAATTTATCGATTGAGTATAACTAAGCCAACTTTGTCCTTAACGTGTAGCAGAAATTTTGAAAAAATTGTTTCCTCAAAATTGGCTGTTTTTGGACCTCAAAACAGTTTTTTTGCTTATACTAACTTAACGACTGGAGATAGCTCAAATGTTTAAGGTGCTGGTTTCCTTTCGGGCATTTTTGCCTCCTACGGCTTTAATCCTTTACGCAAAGGGCTAAAACTTATGAAATAACCTATATCCGTGCTCCTTAACATTTTAGGACCAGTCCCGTATTTTTATGCCAAAAGATAAGAAAGTTTTGGTTTTTGGCCTTAAGCTCCCAGCAGGTTGACAATACACGGGATTGGTTGGTATGGCTGGAAAGAGGACTCGAAAATGAACATGTTTGCTCTTACAACCTTTGAACTATCTCCAGTGGTTAAGTCAGTATAAGCAAAAAACTGTTTTAGGGTCAAAAAATATCCATTTTTGAGGAAATCAGTTTTTTCAAGATTACTGCCACATGTTAAGGACAAAATTGGCTTAGTTATACTCAATCGATAAATTGTCCAAATGCACATTTTATGCATGCCTATTAGCCGGACTTTATTGCTTTCAGCTAGAGATTTGGCCGAAAAACCATTTTGGCAAAACTGCGATTATTTTGTTTCGAACATCGATTTCTCAAAAATTACTTGACGGATTCCGGAGATTTTCGGCAGAATCGAAATTCGCACTTCTGCGGAGGGACGTTTTTCTTGGTATGGGCTAAACATATTGAGTAGCAAGAAAACTCAATGCAAACTTGCGAAATTTCGTGTTACTGTGCATTTGGCCGATTTTCTCCACCGTTACGACCTGCTGAGCCAAATCCAAAAAAAGTCCCTCGGCCCATATGTCCTTCGTATCGTGGCACAAAAAGAACTTTTGGCCAATTCTTCAGTTTTGAGAAATCGATGTTCAAAAACTTTTGTTCTATATTCATCCTCTTAGATGTCAGATTGTCAGAAAATTTCTTAACACATTGACTGCCGGTATTAGAGCTTATGTAACATAACACGTAGGCCGAAACTCAGTTTTTGCCTAAACCGTTTTATACTTATGTCAAAAGGTCAGATAGATTCCCTGATATCATAAACACTCAAATCTGAGGTTTACGTGGTGTGACTCTGCTATTTTTTTGCTAATTTTGCCAGTTCTGTAAGCTCATGTGAATGTACAGATAATAAGCTTTAAAACGATGTATGAAGCTCTTTGCAACTCCCAAAATTGCGAAAACTATAGCGTTTCCAAAAAATCACCACAAAAGCACTGCACAAAAGGATACCACCACCTTAAAAGCAAAAATATTCATTTCCATGTCCTTTTTCCAGCCATAACAATCAATTCCGTGTTTGGTCCACCTGCTGGGAGCCTAAGATCAAAAACCAAAACTCTTATATTTTCGTCTGAAAATACGGGACTGGTCCCAGAATGTTAAAGAGCATGAGAAAATAGGTTATTTCCTAAGTTTTAGCAATTTTCGTAACAAATTAAAGCAGGACTAGTCTACCCGAAAGGAAACCAGCACCTTAAATTCTCAATTAACCACTCGTTTAGTTTGTACCATTGTACACAATAATTACGTTTACGCAATATTAGCAACTGCGGTCATTTGTGAGACATTGAAAGCAATCAAATTTCTTCAGATTCCATTCACGCTGTTTCTGACTCCACAATTCACCAGTTTTTAATAAAAACATATTTTCTGACTTCAAATTTTTGAATCTACGAAGCAGAAAGAAAATCCGCTCCGATTTCGTATCCTTGAGCTAACTTGACAGTCGCAGCACTACTAATGCATAGGCTTGTATACGCACATCTAAAACAGGCAGAGCAGAGCTCAAAATCCAAGGTCAGGATGAAGTGGCGGATGAGATCTTCAGTAATCCCAACTTCTGGATTCTCGAGTATCTATTTTTGTTATACTCGTAGATGCATTGGGCTCGATAAGCAACTGCTGTTAACTGAATTTAATGGCGTAACTGTGCATTTTTTAAATTCGTAAATTTTCGTATTTGTTGTATGGCTTATTTCGACGTAGGTGTACCGGGGGGGGGGGGGTGGGTCCCCAATAGTTTCCTTTGGGGTGGGGTGGGTTATCCCCCCAAAATTTTTCACCAACTTAACCCCCAGATTTTTTGACTTACCTACCCTCCTCCAACCTTTGGCTTCCCCCCCCTCCCGAACTCCTCCCCAAGATTTTTGAACCAAAAAAGTTAGCTAAATTTTGCCGAAAAATGGTCATTTTTTGAAAAATTTTCTAAAATTTTGACCTAAAACCGCGTTAAAACGGTGCAAAAACGCCTAAAACGTTAAAAACAAGCCGTATTTTGATGGAAAAAGGGCTAATTTACAGAAAATTTTGCATTTTTTGGCCATTTTTCGAAATTTCTGAGGTCCGAATTCTGGGGGGGCCTAGCCCCCAAGAACCAGAGTTTCCTTTGGGGGGGGGGGCGGGGGGATTGGGGGCAAGGTTTTTTTAGGCCATAGCTTAGGCCATGGCCTAAATTTATGAGTCGATGGCCTAAAGAATTTTGGCCGTTGAGGCCATTTGGCCTAAATTTTTCGACGAAAACCCAGTTAAATTTTATTGATTTTCAAGTAAAAACAGTAATTTTCTAAAAATTTTTTCGCGCCTTAGTCGCGAATTTATACATTTTTATTTCTATTTCTGGGCTGCGCCAGCCGCCAGCTAGTTACATTGTCTATTTGCACTTATAAATGCCCTTTCGAGTTATAATTAAATTTACTGTTAATAAGATTTCATAGAAGAAATGCTATTTTTAGTAGTTTAACTTTTTTTCTATTAGTTTAATTTTCTTTTCATTGGTTATCTATATATATATATATATATATATGTATATACTCGTATTCTCCTATGTTTTAATTTGCATTAAAAATTCATTATTAATACTGTACAGTACAGTACATGCCAAAGAAAAGGGCCCCGTCACTGCCAAATGTCCCTCTTTGGAGCGACTGTGATATGACCTTGACAAGACTTTCATATGAAACAGTTTGTTTGCATTAGTGATTAAGAGCAATTGAAATGTTCACAGACAAGTCACAGCTTTGGCATGCTGCCCATATTAATTTCATTGAAAAAAGTCAGTGACAGATCTCTGCCCTGAAAATGTTAATTACTAATGCAAACAAAGGGTTTCATATGAAAGTCTTGCCAAAGTCATATCACAGTCGCTCCATAGAGGGATATTTGGCAGTGACGGGGCCCATTTCTATGGCGTGTACGGTATTATTTATTATATTATATTATATATAATTATTTCTATGCTAAGGTTCTGTTTCTGCCATTTTAAGCTAAAAACGTAGTTTTTTTGGTGTGGACAGTGATGATGGATGACGATTTTTGTTGTTAAACAGCGCTTTTTTAATATATAACGCATAAATACATGATAACTGTAATTTTAACAATGGGTACAATTGCGCGCAACCTAGAAATTAACAAAATTTCGATGGCCTAAATTTTTTGGGTGATGGCCTAAAAAATTTCAGTCGTTGAGTGAGGCCATTTGGCCTAAAGTTCGGCGACCAAAAAAACCCTGGTTGGGGGTGGGGTAGCCCTCCGCAAAATTTTTGACCAAATTTACCCCCCTCAGATTTTTTGACTTACCCTCCCCCAACTTTTGGCTATCCCCCCCAATAGGTGTAACGGAGATTTGGGGTGGGGGAGGCACCCTCCCCCAACATTTTCAGGGGGGGCCCCTCTGGCGACCCCCCCAACCCCCCCCAGGACCCCCCCCAACCCTCCCCCCAAAAAATTTTTCATTTTTTATACCAAAAATCGCATTTTCAGCCGTTTCTAATGATGGAAAACATCTAACCATAAAGTAATTTTAACATTAGACAGTGGTTTTAAACTCAAAAACTTGATTGCCAACATGTTTCCAAGTCCAAAATAAGGTCAATACAGCGTTTTTTCAAAATCGGATTTCATCAAATTTTCGTCATTTTTATTTTCTGAGCGTCATTTTTATTTGTCCAACGTCAAAAATAAAGTTTTGCAGAAATGCAGTTTTGTTTTGATTTTAGGCTATATATATTCGTAATTTTGGTTGAATTTTTACCTTGTTGGCGTGTGTTGCTTCATATTTCGCATTGTCCCGCGAATATATATATATATATTAGAGATGCACCGGGGCCGCCACTACCGGGGCCGGGGCCGGGACCGGGGCCTGGAAATTGGGGGTCCAAAACGAAAATTTTCAAAAATTTTCTGGAAACTTAAAATGTTGCAATAATTTTTGATATACAAACGTTACTATCCTTGTTTTTATTAATATCGGCGTGAAAACAAACGATTTGTAACACTTTTTGACTTTCGAAAATTCAAAATGTTGGTCAAAAAATGTCAAAAATTCACAAAATTTTGCTAATTTTTGGCCCCGGTCGGTACCGGGGCCTGACCACCGGGGCCGGGGCCGGGGCCGGGGCCTGACTACCGGGGCCGGGGCCGGAGCCGGGGCCTGGCCCCGGTGCCGGGGCCGGGGCCAGGCCCCGGTGCATCCCTAATATATATATATATTCTAACTTACGTACTCATATAATACAAATATCTGGTGCCTATGTATGTTGTATCATGTGCATGTCTTTGAGCATTAACAATGACAAGAACAACCCGACACAATGTGGTTGGTCTGGGGGGCGGAGCATAGGTGTAAGGTGGGGGGGGGGTTGGGGGGGGTAGCCCCCCCAAGCCTTTTTTCAACCCTCCCCCAAAACTTTTTTGGGGGGGGACGCCCCCCCCCAACTGGGGGGGGGGGGGGTAGTCGCGCCGAAGGCGCGAAAAATGGCCTAAAATTGGGTATTTTTAGGGTAAATTTTGAAAAAATTTTCAAAAATGTCCAAATTTTTGGCTTAAACTGTTTATGATTATGAGAAATACACGTTTTTAACGGTATTATGGATCTTATGACTCAATATTGTCCTTATTTTGGACTTGGAAACATGTAGGCAGTCAAGATTTTGAGTTTAAAATCACTGTCCGATGTTAAATTTATCATTTTGGTTATATATATACATGGTTAGATGTTTTTTATCATTAGAATTTGAAAACGGCTGAAAATGCGATTTTTGGCATAAAAAATGAAAAATTTTTTGGGGGAGGGTTGGGGTGGAGGTCGCCGGGGGCCCCCCCCCAGAAAATGTTGGGGGGGGGGAGCCTCCCCCACCCCAAATCTCCGTTACACCTATGGGGCGGAGCCTCCCAGAAGTTGAAGAAAATTTTTTGCTTTTTAGATGAAATCGTCCTTTAAATCTTTAATTCTTTTCATTTTGCAGAAACAAGAAAATTTTTAAAAGTTTGCCCTTTTTGAAAGGAAAAATAAGAATTTTTTCCTAAACTCGCACGACATTTTAAGCTTTTTCTATCCAAAAATCTGGTAAAAATGTTGGAAATATATATACGTATATATACGCGCTCACGAAATTTTGTTGACATGCCTTTTTTCTGTTTTTCCTGTTTGCTTTTACTTACCTTCAAATAGCAACGACAGAGCTGCCCTCCAGATCCATCCCTAGCAGTTATAACATTTATGCAATAAACGTTCTTAAACATCCTATCCTGGTACATACGTATATATAAGCTCTCATTCCATTCTAGCTGAGATAATCCGAAGAGAAAGTTTTTAAAGAAAATATTCAGCGAAATTGGTATGAGAAACTTGCATCAAAAAATGCAATTGAGGTATGTAGCATAAAGACTCGTAGCCTGTGGCTTTGTATATATATTATAATACGTAGATATACTGATTGACGGTTCAAACATCGTCGAAGCTTAGCATCACTAAGACAATATATATAGAGCGGGGGTTTGGGGGCGGCAGCCCCCAAAATTTGAAAATTTTTTGAAAAATCACTGTTAAAACGTAATAGAAACTTTGCATTCTTGTTAAATTCGAGTGCTACTTCCACATTTTGGCTTGGTCATTCTGTCGTCATTTTTATTTTGGCGTCGTCAAAACTTGTTCATTTCTGCAAACGACGCTATTTTTGACCAAAAAAACCTAGGGTCAATATTGAGTCATAAGATCCATAATACAGTTAAAAACGTGTATTTCTCATAATAATAAACAGTTCAAGCCAAAAATTTCGACATTTTTGAAAATTTTTTCAAAAATTACTCTAAAAATACCCAATTTTTGGATGGATCAAGTCAACAAGGGGGGGGGGAAATCAGAAACGCATTTTTATGCAATAAATTTGACATTTCTGTGCTCAGGACGACGAGACGAATCGATTGGTACCAAAATTTTCCACTTTTAAAAATTTTGTTCGGCGACCTTTTTTTTGATCTTTACGTGTTAAAGGGCCCTAAGCCTAAGCCTCAGCCTAAGCCTGACACTAAGCCTAAGCCTCAGCCATATGTTAAACATAGGCACTGATATACCCATAAAGTGTAGATTTGATTTTGCAGTGTCTGGGATACCCCCCCCCCCTGGTTGACTAGTGCCCAATTTTTTTGGCCATTTTTCGCGCCTGCGGCGCGACTATCCCCCCCCCCCCCAGTTGGGGGGGGGACGCCCCACCCCAAAAAGTTTTGGGGGAGGGTTGAAAAAAGGCTTGGGGGGGCAGCCCCCCAACCCCCTCCCCACCTTACACCTATGATCCCCCAACGATTTTTGCACCCAAAAAGTTAGCTAAATTGGAAAAATTGATTTTTTAAAAATTAAATGGGTACAACCCCGACGGGGCCGAGGAAGGAAAAGGTTGGTCGGAGATTTTTTCGTAAAAATAGCTATTTTTAGCTTAAATCCTGGCATTTTTGAGAACTTTTCTGCGAACATACGCCAAAAAAAATTGTCATTTTTGCAAAAAACAAAAATTTTTCTAAAATTTTGACCTAAAATCGCTTTAAAACGGTGCAAAAACACTTAAAACGTTAAGAACCAGCCTTATTTTGATGAAAAAAGGGCTAAATTACAGAAAATTTCGCAGTTTTTGGCCCTTAGTCGAAATTTCTGAGGTCCGAATTCTGGGGGGGGGGGGGGGGAATTTTTAGTGGGGTTGCTAATTGTTAAAATTTAACATTTGTAAAATCCAAAATTTTTCGCGCCTTCGGCGCGAATTATTGCATATATTTCGTCTTTGTCAATCTTAAAATGTCTTCTCCATAACTGAATTACCCAAACATTTCTATGATACTAGTTTATGTGTGCAAAATATTAGTCAATATTTTTCGCATTAGGGTTAGGGCCAAGGTGGGCGGTGTGGGCCAACGGCGGGTTCCCCGCGGAGGACCCCCACGGGAGGTCGGCCAATCTTTAGGCACCAGCCCCAGACCCAAATGATTATCAAAAAATTGCGTCTGGCTTAGCAGTAATAAGCTCTCCTCTAGTAATATATAAACCAAACTGCTTTTGATTATACTAAAGGACGAAATATGCCAAGAAAACCCCCCAACCATAGAGTCAGTGTGTAAATTATTCAAAACACGGCATCTTATTTGCGCCGTTACTATATCTCTTACAAAATTGTTAATTTAAAACCCGAAAAAAAAGGCTACGGAAAAAAAAGCCTGCCGGTTCCCCTTATCAGTGCCACTATTGTGTGTTGAAAATTGGTGGGTGCCCCCCCCCCGCGAAATTTTTGGGGCGGGGGGCCACCATCTCATGGGGGGGCGAGGCAACAACCCCCCGCCGAAACGGGGAGGGACCGGCACCCCCCCCCCAACCATAGGTGTAACGGAGATTTGGGCCGTTATTTTCTAACAACATTTTTACAACATTTTCTGGGGGGGCCCCCTCTGGAGACCCCCCCAGGACCCCCCCCCGAGCCTCCCCCTTTTACCAACCCATTTTTCATTTTTTATGTCAAAAATCGCATTTTCAGCATCTTGTAATACTAAATAAACATCGAATCATGAAGTAATTTTTGCATTAGACAGTTGTTTTAAACTCTAAAACTTGATTGTCCAGGTGTTTCTAAGTTCAAAAGAAGGCTAATATTCAGTCAAAAAGTCCATAAAACTATTAAAAACGTGTATATATTTCTCGCAATAACAAGTACTTTAAGCCAAAAATTTGGACTTTTTGAAAATTTTTGCAAAATTTACCCTAAAAATACCCTATTGTTGGCCAATTTTCGCGCCTTCGGCGCGACTACCCCCCCCCCCCCAAATGGTGGGGGACGTCCGTCCCCCCAAAATTTCTGGGGGGGGGTTGAAAAATTGCTTGGGGGGACCATAGTTTCCCTGGAACTTTGGGTCTGGGGGGGTAAATCTTGGCCGACCTCCGAAATGTGATGGGGGTACCCCGGATCCCCCCCCAACCCTCCCCCCAGAATTCGGACCTCAGAAATTTTGAAAAATGGCCAACAAATGCAAAATTTTCTGTAATTTAGCAATTTTTTCATCAAAATAAGGCTTGTTCTTAACGTTTTTGGCGTTTTTGCACCGTTTTAAAGCTGTTTTAGGTCAAAATTTTAGAAAAATTTTTCAAAAAATGACCATTTTTCGGCCAAATTTAGCTAACCTTTTTGGTTCAAAAATCGTTGGGGAGGAGTTCGGGGCATAGGTGTGGCTGGCGAAAAAAGTGGGGGTGGGGGTTCAGAAAAAAAGTAGGGAGGGGGGGTTTGGCGAGAAAAGGGGGAGGGGGTCGCGAAAAGTCGATTTGGGGGGAGGGGTAAGAAAAATTTTCGAGGGGGGGGTCGGCGAAAAATCGGTTTTTCGTTAAAAAATTGAAAAATTTTCTCAATTTACAGCTATTTTTAACGATTTTTAGCCTAATTAAGTGAATTATAGCAATTTTTCGCTAATTTTTGGAATTTTTTGGAAAAATTTCGAATTTTTAGGTAAAAATTATCAAAAATTTTTTAAAAATTTAGGCTGGACTTTGAAAATTTTTAGGGGGGAGGGGTCTGACAAAACTCGATTTGGGGGAAGGGGTAGGAAAAAATTTTTAGGGGGGGGGGGTCGGCGACCCCTCCAGTTGGGGGGAGGGGTCCCCCCCCCCCTAACACACCTATGGTTCGGGGGGGGGGGAAGCCAAAGGTTGGGGGAGGGTAAGTCGAAAAATCTGGGGGTTAAGTTGGTGAAAAATTTTGGGGGGATACCCCACCCCAAAGGAAACTATTGGGGACCCACCCCCCCCAGGTACACCTACGTCGAAGTAAGCCATACAACAAATACGAAAATTTACGAATTTAAAAACTGCACAGTTACGCCATTAAATTCAGTTAACAGCAGTTGCTTATCGAGCCCAATGCATCTACGAGTATAACAAAAATAGGGCTGGGGGGGCTGGCTACCCCCCACCTCTCACACCTATGGCGAGAAATACACGTTTATAACGGTTTTATGGACTTCTAGCATAGTTTCCCTGGAACTTAGCGTCTCGGGGGGGGGGGGTAAATCTTGGGCTTTTGGTGGTCGACCCCCGAAATGGTACCTCCCCCCAAACCCCCCCCAGAATTTGGACCTCAGAAATTTCGAAAAGTGGCCAAAAACTGCAAAATTTTCTGTAATTTAGTACTTTTCTCATCCTAATAAGGCTTGTTGTTAACGTTTTAGGCGTTTTTGCACCGTTTTAAAGCGATTTTAGGTCGAAATTTTAGAAACATTTTTCAAAAAATGATCATTTTTGGCCAAATTTAGCTAACTTTTTGGGTCAAAAAATCGTTGGGGGGGGGTTCGGGGGGGGGGTAGCCGAAAGTTGGGGGAGGGTAAGTCAAAAAATCTGGGGGGGGGTAAAGTTAGTAGAAAATTTTGGGGGGATATCCCCCTCAAAGGAAACTGTGACTTCTAGACTCAATATTGTCCTTATTCTGGACTCAGAAACATGTTGGCAATCAAGTTTTCGAGTTTAAAACACAGTCTAATGTTAAAATTACTTAATGATTTTATGTTTTTCGGTATTAGCAATGGCTGAAAATGCTATTTTTGGGTTTTTCATACAAAATGAAAAAATTTTCGGGGGAGGTTTGGGGCGGGCCTAAAAGGGCCCTCGAAAATTGCGGGGGAGGGGCCCCCCACCCCAGGCCCAAATCCCCGTTACACGTATGGTCCAGACCATAGGTGTCACGGAGATTTGGGGTGAGGGAGGCCCCCCCGAATCGCATTTTCAGCCGTTTCTAATGATAAAAACATCTAACCATAGGCAGGGTATTTTTTACTGGGGGGGGGGGGCGGGGGCCCCCCCCCCGAAATTGACCTTCCCCCCGAAAATGCCTCCTCCCCGGAAATCGCCCCCTCCCGGGATTTTTGCTTCCCCCCCCCCGGGATTTTTTGGAGGCCCAATTTTTTGCCAAAAATAGGCCAATTTTCAAAAATTTTCCGGCTTCGCCGGAGATTTTTTCGTAAAAATAGCTATTTTTAGCTTAAATCCTGGCATTTTTGAGAACTTTTTGCGTTTCACCATGCGAAATACACCAAAAAATACCATTTTTTGGCTCATTTTTGCAAAAAAATCTTCCCCCCCGAAAATTTCTTCCCCCCCCCCCCGGGGGGGGCACCGTGAAGCCCCCCCCCGGAAAAAAATCCTAAAAAATACCCTGACCATAGGGGGAAAACCCACCCGCCTCCTGGACCAAGGGTTGGAGCTATGAGCTAGCAGAAAGCGCATCTCTTTCTTACCTATATATATACGTGTGCGAAGATCAAGTTATTTGGTTCACTCCTGCTCATTTTATGACATTTTGAAAATGACACCTACTTTTTGGTCCAACCATATATACCAAAATTTTGCAAAACTTTTGCATTAGACCGATGTAACTTTTGACTGGGTTGGGCTAGAAAAGTTTTGCAAATATCTGCAATGATGGCAAGTCTTCCTCTTTGCACTCAGCCAAAATTAGATCGATCCGATGCACCGTTAGTCTGGCACATTGCCAAATGTGGCGGGGAAAAAACCCACTTTGGGGGAAAAACCCACCCAATTTTTTTTGAAAAATTTTTTAACACCCAAACAGGGAAACAGTTCGACACTATAGCACGGTACTATCGAGGACGCTGCATCATCCTTATGGTGGTAGATTTGGATAATTTTGCTTCCCTGGCTAGCTAGGGGCCAATAAACCGTTAAAGTGCCATTTTGGTGCTGGAGGACCCAGGACAGGTCCAACTGTGGATTTTAACAGCCAGTTGAACGTAAAAAACCATTCTCTACGCGATAGTCAGTTTTATCAAATTACAAACATATCGTTTTTAGCATTTTTCAAAAATTGCCCTATGTTTATGTATTGAACTTTATGAAACCTGTCCGTTTGATGCTGCATTTTCAATGGCACATGAAATCTCAAAAAAGGTACCTAGATCTGGTTTTTTTGATTTATTGTGGCTAAAAAGAGTTGGATTTTACACCGGAAGTGTCAGAATAGCGCTACGACAATTTTTGAGACCTGTGAGGGGTGGGTTTCCCACATTTGGGTTTTCCCCCCGCTACTTTTTGTGTTATATATACCGGCCTAACGGTACAACCTAGAGAAGTGCAAATGGGCTTAAAAGAAAGATCTGAGTACGCCAAGTGCGATGGTATATAAAGTTCTCGTCTAGCCCTTATAATAAAAAAGTTCCAGCTAAAATCCAAAAAGGTGGGGTTTCCCCCCATGGCTATAATTTTAACTTTAGACAGTGGTTTTAGACTCAAAAACTTGATTGCCAACATGTTTCCAAGTCCAAAATAAGGTCAATATTGAGTCATAAGACCCATGATACAGTTTAAAAACGTGTATTTGTCATAATAATAAACAGTTTAAGCCAAAAATTTGGACATATTTGAAAATTTGTTCAAAATTTACGCTAAAAATTCCCAATTTTTTACCATTTTTCGCGCCTTCGGCGCGACTCCCCCCCAGTTGGGGGGGGGATGTCCCCCCAAAAAGTTTTGGGGAGGGTTGAAAAAAGGCTTGGGGGGCTACCCCTCCCCCAACCTTACACCTATGGTCCAGACCTACCCTCGAAATTTTGGAGGCAGACCCCGCCTCCAAATGGCCACACAAGACTCCACCCACCCAAAGTTGCCCGACCCCACCCACAAACGTTTCAAAATTTTGGCTCAAAATTAGTAAAAATTCGAAATTTTTCGCAAAAATTCCATTTTTTCGAAAAAATGACAGTTGTTTTCATTTTTTCTTAAAATTTCGACGAAAAAATTTTTAAGCCCACCTTCAAATTCCATTTTTCCGGGACCCGTCCCACCCAAAATCGACCGACCCTAGCCTGCCTAACCCCAACTTTTTCACCAAGGTACCTAATACCTATGTCCTTCCATGTTTGGAAAGTGGGGAGGGGACAGACAGAAAAGGCAGCAGCAAACATGATCAGATACTTCACGTCATAGTTTCACTTCATCCAGGAGGGGTATCCCCCCTAATTTTTCGACCGCCTTTACTCCCACCCAGAGTTTTTGACTTAGCCTCCTCTAACTTCTGGCTCCAGCACTTTTTGGAGCCAAAAGGTTTTGCTAAATTTTTGCCAAAAAATGTAATTTTTTGAAAACATTTGGCTTAAAATTGATTTATACAAAGCGCTTAAAACCTAGAACGATAAAAACAGACCTTTTGACGAAAAAAGCGTTAAAATACAGTATATAAATTTTGCGGTTTTAGATCATTTTTGGATTTGCTGAGGTCCGAATTTTGGAGGGGGAATTCGGGGCGGGAGGGTGCCCCCATCACATTATCATTAAGGGGGACGACCACCAATTTTCCAAAGTTCATCCACAAAACCAAATTTTCCGATGAACTGTGCTTGACGTATATACGTGGAAGACGATGGCCAGGCCAGGGAGCGCCGAGCGGCCCCCGGTCCGATCCGAGTCCGACCCCGACCGCCTTCTTTGCGATTCGGGTACCTCCCCCCTCCCTTTGGGGAGACAGGCATAGATGGAATTGCGGTAGGTTTGGGGCAGTGGGTTTCAAATCACCTCCAAAAAGTTTTGGGGGTACGGTCGGTGGGGTAGTCTCGCCGTTTGCCAAAGATGGATAGGATACATAGGTGTACCACCTGTTTGGGTTGGGGGGGGGAGTAGAAGGTCCAAATTTGGCTCGGGAGACCCCACCAAAATCCGAGATTGGGGGGGGCCTAAACTGTACCCAAGTTTTTTAGCTATAAATGCTCCTTTTTCGATGTACAGTCCATTAAACATACTAAAAAGCTTCTGTCAATGGTTTTCGTATGCGAAAATAGGGCTTGAAAATAAACAAATTTGTGCTAAAATATGCCTAAATTAGCCCAGATTGTGGTTTATAATTGCGTATATTACCTTTTAATTGCTATAAATAACCATCTTTAGCTGTTTATAGCTGATTTACAGCCAATTTTGGAATTTTTTCGAAAATTTTCAGAAATTGCAAAAATTTTTTTAAGAATTTCGCATTTTTTACTTGGTTTGGACCCTATTTTAGGGAGGGGGGGAGGGGGGTTTGAGCTCGGCTTGGGGGGGAGTAGTTGAGGTCGGGTAGGGGGGGAGGGGGGTCTAGCCTCTCCGTGGGGGGGGGGGGTCTGACAGGGGGCAAACTGTAGCCTGGTACACCTATGATAGGATATTTTTAGGCCAAATTTTGCAGAAATTTAATTCAATTTTAAGAATTAATGTAATGTTTTTCTTTTTATATGTTTAGTGGAAATCCTCAAAATTTCAATCTATATACTTTATTAGTGCAGAACTTAGTTTCTGTAGCCGTTTTTGGTGCAATACAAAAAATTCTTAACTTTATTGTTAAAAAGAATGAAAGTTTCGAGAGTGGCTTTGGGGCTTTCTTACTGGGGGGGACGCCCCCTTCCCCTCCATACTTTTGGGCTTCCCCCTCACTCACCCTAGAAATTGCCTAATTTTTAGGGTTTTTGGTCAAAATTTTCATAATTTTTCCGGCCTGGCCGGAAATGTTTGGCCAGAAATCGTCCTTTTGGTATATATATACCAAAACTTAATTTTTGAGCACATTTACGTTTAGTTATAGCAGTATTGTATATGAGGGAACCAAGGCTATTTATACTGTATTTTTAGCGTTTTTAGCCCATTTTATAATTCCCCCACTGGTGGGGGGCATCCCCCACTCTTCCCCCCCACTTATATATTTTTTGCCTAGAAAAACCCCAGTGGCTCATGGTAAAAGATTCAAGAAATTCTCAACCGAGTGCCGGAGAGGGGGTTCGATCTACAAGCTCCCTCCCTGACTTGCCAAAGATCCGACCTCCCCAAAGCAAACACCTATATACATACGTATCTATGTACGCCACTAATTTATACCTCTTTGTATATCCAGTTGTGTTGTGCTTCAGTTTGTTTTAATGCGCACATTTTGCAACATTTGTTCATAATCTGCCGGGACGAGCCGAGCCTTCCCATTGATTTCTCCAGTATATACGTATATAGTTTGCTCGATCGATCATGGGTTGGTCAACCGGCTTCCTACGACGACGACAGTCTTCTGTAGCAGCTTCTGCTATCCTAGTCCAGAAATCGATTACCACCACCAGCACAGCTGCACCACCACTTGCACAGCCGCACCAACTCTATTACGCAATGCGGTCAGCTTACCTCCGACCGCACTACTCTAATCAACGACGCAGCACCGTTCACTGGCTGGGGGCAGCACGCTGCCAGGACCCGTCCGTTGGTTTCGGGCAAACTGTTGGCTCAGCGGATCGATCCTTAACCACTTTCTGTGGATGTGGTTCACTTATGTCTCCGTCTAAATCTGCTCCGTCACAAATCCCAGCTGGCAATACTGGCACCTCCTACCTCTTCCCAGCTCCCAGACAAGCCCTCTCCTCGCTTAGGCGGCCTATGTCCAGCAGCCCCTATGCTCACGGCTGGAAGGACTCGGTGCCCCATCCGCGTCAGGTGCTCCTGGAGGATCGACGGGATGCCGACAAATACGTTCAGTCCCTGGGTCAGAAGAAGCGACTGCTACTTCATCGAGCCCTGGTCGACTGGTATCAGGAGGAGTTTCGAGATGATGAGGCTGCCAATGCCCAGGCTGACCTGGGCAAGACTGCGGCGGCTGGTGTTGGCGCTGAGGAAGGTGCGAATCAACGTGTTGTTGTTGTTGTTGTTGTTGTTGTTGTTGTTGTTGCTGTTGCCTGAATATTGATGGAAATAGAAAATAAGCTACGCTGGGCTTATTCGCGTGAGGGGCCTCTCATCTTAAAAACCCTTCCCCCCCAAGATCGCCTCACGCCCAAAAAGTGGATGCCCCTTTTTGAAGCAACTTTTGCCGTGAAAAATCGCTCAGAAGGCCAAATTTTTGAAAAATTTTCCGCTTTGAAAATTGAAAATTTGAAAATTTTGGCAACATTTGGGGGGGGGACGGTGTTTATTAGGCAGGGTATTTTTTACAGGGGGGGGGGGGGGGGGCCCCCCCGAAATTGACCTTCCCCCCCCCCCCCCGAAAATCCTGTCCCCCCCCCAAATCCCCCCCTCCGGGCTTTTTTGCTTCCCCCCCACCCCGTGAATTTTTGTAGGGCCAAATTTTTGCCATATATAGGCCAATTTTCAAAAATTTTCCGGCTTCTCCGGAGATTTTGTCGTAAAAATAGCTATTTTTAGCTTAAATCCTGGCATTTTTGAGCACTTTTAGAGTGTCACCATGCAAGATACGCCACAAAAGACCATTTTTTGGCTCATTTTTGCAAAAAAATCTTCCCCCCGCAAAATTTCTTCTCCCCCCCCCGGGCCGGGGGGGGCCCGGGGGAAGGCGCGCCGCCGAAAAAAATCCCTAAAAAATACCCTGTTAGGCACCCTACTAGAATAAGCCCAGATTAATTTGATTTGACATCACGATTATCGATTTAATTTTCTCTTCAAATTTGTTTATTTTAGGGGTAGACGAAGATAACGGCGATGTTACAAGGGAGCAAATTAGAGCAGGTACGGATATATTAAATGCTTATTTTTCAGGTGAAAATCTTCGATTAGGAATTGTCTAGTTACGTGTGCACATGCTACGGAAATTTCGATTGCTTTTTCGTGGCATCTTGTGTAGAAAATTTGATTACGTATTAGATTGTTAAATTGTTTTGTCATCGATTTGTGACCTGTTATCGGGACCCACAGGGATCTCCTTTATGCCTTTTATAATTGTTTCTTGGCTTTTATCCTTCCTTATCTTGGGTATGTATGTATATACGTATATAAGCCAAGCGGGCCTGTGCACTGTTAATCATTTATTAATTTGTCCCTGTCATTTTATTTTCTGGTTCTACCCCCCCCCCCGACAGTTTCGGTTCTTCCTCCGTATTTTCAGAAGAGATTCTAAAGTGTTGGTTAAAGGAAATTCCTTTAGTTGTTGTCATCATTGGGGCTACACTCCTGGCTCAATGGCTGTAGATCCGCGTATACGGACCGGCACCCTATCCTGACAAGGGCAGGAGAATTCTCCGGGGGTTACCTTTATCCTTACATACGTATATGACTTGTTCTATGATTGATTTTTTTAGTGTTTCTTTATACCTGCATCCCCTTTGTTGGATTTGGATTTTTGGACAATTTCCTGATGATCATAGCAGTGCGTAAGCGAATAAGCTTCGATTTTTCCATTTTAATGTACTTATATATGTTCGTAAGCTAGCCGGCAGCGACTATATACATTTATTGGCTAAGCTGTAAATTGCATTTTCTTTGTTTAATTGTAATCTTGAACTAATTTTCGCTGTCTCGTTGTAACCTGTTGTTTTTTTATTTTTGCAGGGTGAATACATTGATGTCACAATAGGAGTGGTGCTACACATTTCAACAATGGCAGGTACGTATATATACGTATATACGTATGTATTATAGGTGGACTTAATTTTATTTCTACTGGGAATTCCCCCATTCCGGAAAAATAACAATTCCACTCCACTCACTATTTCTTCTGCAAATGTTTAATTTTCATTTCCGCCTCTGTCTTCGGATTTTTCGTTGAGTATCTAAACGAAAGAGAGGAAAGAAAAACTGGAAACTGACAATGAAGGAAAGTAAAAAATCGAGAAAAGGATGAACTGACTGTTCAAGACTTTAAATTTTAACTAAATGTCAAACATTTTGGCTTGGCTGTTCATGCTTGTCATGCTAACAAAAGCAAACGCATGTATCATGGGGGAGCTCGGAGAGCCCCCCATAATATGGGCTATATACCGTAAAAAAATTTTGGGATTCACTAATGGGAGCCTTATAAATCTAGCGTTATTTCTACAGGGGGGAGGTGAGTGTCCCCTAGATTTCCTCTCCAAAAATTGTGGCCTTGCAAAATGCCAAAAAATGCCAAATTCCAATCTTGATAAGTTTTAAATTTGTTGTTTGATATCTTACTTCTACGGGTTCCTTAAATTTCAAAACTAGTTGTGCCTGACTACTTGTTGTAGTTAATGCTGGCTTAGGTAATGTTTCCATATTCCTAAAAGTACGTATTGTATGTATGCACATCAATACACAGTAATTACGCAACTGTCTTCTATGCTTACTTGTTAATACGTAACACTTCAACTTTGAGTCAAACTTTGATTTGCCTCCAATCTTGCCCTTGGCCTCCTTCGACTCTCTTGGTTGGACTTGCTGTCTGATAAAGTGTTTCCTTCTGATAGGCATGCTCTTTTTAGACCAGTTCCCTCCCTTGTTCTTCTTTGGCTTAATTTGAACATTTAATGTCTATGGCAAGTGTCCAAATTCGTATCCGCCTGTATACTCTTGTTTCTTATGTATTTTTATTTGTGCTCGTTTAACCTAGCTAACGAGTCTGTAGGCCTCAGTTTTTCAGTTATATTGACACTTTTAGTGTCCTAATTACGTATATCCGTACGTATGTGTGACGGTTAAATTTAGCACTTTTTCCTCTTCCAAAGTGGAATACTCTGATGAAAAGATTGTGTTTGCATGGTTGAAATAAAGTCAGCCAGTTTGAGATAGAAGGGAGAAATTACGTAACCTCTTGCTTAGTTAGCTTATAGTTTCGTATCATAGGGGTCGCGGTAGCGACCCCTATAATATGAGTGAAAATGGTCGAATGACCGTGTAAAACAAGGCTGCGCAGAAGCTGCGCAGATCCTGCGCAGATTATGTGCGCAAAAAATTGTACGTGTCGAGTTTAGTATGTGTGCGAAGTTTCATCCCCGTACCACTTTCCGTTAAAAAGTTGCGCCAAAAATCGCTTACGAGAGTGATGTTTTTTTTCCGGTTCTCCGCTTTGACGTCTGGTAAGGGGGTTTTGTAGCTTTAATAACAACAGATAGAAAAATTTTTTGCCTATGAAAACCATATATATTCTTGGAGTACGCAACAAAAATAAGCCGATAGGCTAGTTTTTATGCCTCCCAGAGCCGGAAAATATTTTTGGCGGGGGGCCAAAGTCGGCCAAAACGTTAAAATGGCCAAAAAGTATGCTTCAAAGGCGCCGTAATAAGTCAGACTGGGCTATATATGGGGCAATACTGCCTATATGGCTGAATACGACACATATCAGGGTCGTTCGATTTCTATATGATTTTCCTGACCTTATCGTAATTTTTGGGTACTGGCCTGCCAAAGTTGGTGAATTTTGGGTCCAACTTTGAACTTAGTTTTTTCGCTTATTTCTGGCTTATTTTTACTGGGGGGGGGGGTGGGGGGGGCCCGCCCCCCACCGACAACCTCCCCCCCATTCGAGGTTCCCCCCCCATAAAAGCCTTCCCCCCCCCCCATAAATTTTACCTCACCCCCCCCCCCCCCATAAGCCAAAAAATTGCCAGATTTCACCATTTTTACCACAATTTTTCAAAATTTTCCGGCTTCCTCCGGAATTTAACAGGAAATTTTCGCTTTTTTAGCCGCCAAAAAACACCTAAAATTTGTCATTTTTTAGCGATTTTTGGCAATTTTTACACAAAAAAACGTAAGAAATTTGCAAAATTTTTTCCAAAAATATGCCCCCCCACTTTTTGGTGGGCCCCCCCCCCCCCCATCGCGGGGGGGGGGCAACTTTGAGCCCCCCCTCATATCGCCCCCCCCCATAAATTTTGGCCTAAAAATAAGCCAGTATTTTGCGACCTGGAAGCCTCAAATCTTGCAGACAAAGGTTTTTGCGGACGGAGAATCGATTCCCGCTATCAGTTTTTTCTGCCCGAGTGACCCAAGTTGCTGGGCTGGTTCCACTTTGCCGTCTGGAGGGTCATGTCGGCAACCATTTCCTGGAGGTCCATACTGAGCTCTACTTGGCCTCTCAGAACTTTCTCTATATGGGTTTTCTGGTGCGCCCAGCTCATATCCGGTGTCCGTTTTGCCGACCGACTCATCCATCTTGCTGGGCTGGTTCCACTTTGTCGTCTGGAGGGTCATGTCGGCAACCGTTTCCTGGAGGTCCATACTAGGCTCTACGTGGCCTCTCAAAACTTTCTCTATATGGGTTTTCTGGTGCGCCCAGCTCATTTCCGGTGTCCGTTTTGCTGTGCAACGCACCCATTTTGCTGGGCTAGCTCCACTTGACCGTCAGAGGGGTCAGGTCGGTAAGGGGTCAGGTGGTCCAAAATGAAATTTTTAAAAAGTGGTCAAATTTGGTACCAAATGAAAGCCCTAAGTGAGGTGAGCAACTTTTGTCATAGAATTGCATGCTCAAAGTGCCTGTAGAGTGCTGCGGTGGGGTGGGGTGGGGACTTAGGCGATTTTCGGTCAAAAATAAAAATTTTTCAAAAGTGGTCAAATTTGGTACCAAGTGAAAGCCCTAAGTGAGCTGAGCAACTTTTGTCATAGAATTGCATGCTCAAAGTGGCTGTAGAGTGCTGTGGTGGGGTGGGGACTTAGGCGATTTTGTGTCAAATATGAAGTTTTCCAAAAGTGGTCAAAATAGTATCTGCTTGCGCATGGTTTTCGGAAATATATTATGTTGGTTCTTTTTTGCGCATACATATGTAAAAGAATGGAAAACAAGAACCAAAAATGCTCCTTCGTCGCATGTAAAATACATATGAGTACTCTCAGGCAGGTTGTACAAACACGGAAACTAGCCTGTAAAATGCATATGAGTGGCGTTGAGGTTGTAAATTAAGAAAACAAGTTGCAACGGCTTAACATATGAGCCTGTCCTACAACGAGGCTCATGTTGGCGTCACAGTAGCCTTCTTAAAGATCATCAGGTCATCATATTAAAGAAAAAACGAATGAATAGACATAACATGTTAACATTGTGGCTTGAAAGAAATGGACAGAACGAAGTGAACTGCGACACCTCAAGTTTAACTTGACAAAAGCAAGCTGATGTTTCCCGAAACACCGTGGCACCTACTATTTCCGGAAGCACTATAGTACACCTACTGTATTCTCGGAAAACTATGACACACTACTCTCACATACGTAATGCTTTCCCCACATGGCTCTGAGTCAGAGCGCAGAGTGGCATGCCGTATAATGCGTATGCACAGTGTCTCAGCGACAAGGTGTGTGAAGGACAATTTTGTAATGAAAAGCTTTACGTGCTATTTATATGAAGGTCAAATATCGACAAATTATATTATGACATACGTACGCCAATATGAGCCTCATTGTAGGACAGGCTCATATGTTAAGCCGTTGCAACTTGTTTTCTTAATTTACAACCTCAACGCCACTCATATGCATTTTACAGGCTAGTTTCCGTGTTTGTACAACCTGCCTGAGAGTACTCATATGTATTTTACATGCGACGAAGGAGCATTTTTGGTTCTTGTTATATATCAGTTTTTACGTGGTACACAGCAAGGGCTTTTTCAATGATACACTAAGATTTCAGCACCTTTGCTTGATTTACGGATACGTACATAAGCTAGTTTAACTTTTCTATGAAGCTTTAGACTAAATTTTCTTTTGAATCTTATTTGGAGCCTACACATGGGTTCCGTAATTTGAATAAACCTATCTCCGACTAACTTGATTAGACTTTTTTTGAAGTTTTACGTAGGTTTCAACATACAACATTATCCTTTTGAGGTGTAGCTTTGCAAGAATCTGTTAGTTACATACGTATCTATATACGTAGCTTAGTTTGGTATACGTACATTTTGGTTTTGTGTTTTTGCTGGTTCAACTTGGAACTAAATTATGCCCCACCTGTCTCTAGCATTGTCATTATTGTATTTTTGCTTTACGTTCGCTGAACAAAATTCGACTAAAATTGCATAGTTTTGCCTGAATGAAAGCTTTGCTATATAATTACATAAAATGGATTTAGTAATTTTGTTAGTGCGTAATCCATACGGGATGGTTATTGTGAATATATAATGTAATTGTTTTAAAATAAATATTTTCTGTTTTTTGTGTATGTTTGGTTAACAATTAATTTGTTTTTGTTTCCTGTTGTTTCAGCTGCTGGATTTGGTAATATCATTTCTGATCTGGGCGGAATCGTGTAAGTTGTACTTAATAAATGACTTATTGATTCCTCTTTCTTTTACAGGGAATATCTCACTGCCAATACCAGGTTCCGCCAATAAACTTGGCTAAAACTATCCGCAGCGCGGACACATATTTCAAAAAAATTTGCGCCTTTGGCGCTAACTACATTCAATTTTTACTTAATTTATGCTTTTTAAATCGTTCTGTAGCAATTTTTCTGACACTTTCTGACACACGCTAAGCCTCTGGTTAAACCCATGAGATAGGCGAGGGAACCTAGGTTTGACGCGGGTTTTGGCGTTGATAGCGTTGGGTTGGCCCCAGGTTTCCATTCTGTCAATAGCATTCTGACGACTGTCAGCTAACTATGGAGTCTTGCTTGACCTGCCGTGGCGAGCGAGTAGTTAAGGCGTTCGACTTCGGATTCGTTAATCAGAGGTTCGAAACTCTCCGCTGCGGCAAGGCTTCCACTGATCCTGCTGAGCCAGCGACTAAGCACCTGTCGGTTCGCCTTGGGCTCTAGCCAACCGTGCTACCCATCCGTAGGTGGTCGGGAAAGGAATGCCGTCAACGGGGCTATGGTGCAGAGGCCGGTTTAGTCATTTTTCCGTTTGTCTCTCCTATTTAGATTGGCTCATTACATTGAATCAGTGGCCACTCGCTTTGGCTTTGGAAGTCCAATACTGTCGGCCAAACAGTGGGAGAATTCTCGAGTTCGGATGTACTCAAACTTGGTACGTACGTATGTTATGTTGTTTATCATTTGGACGCCAGGACGGAACTATAATGATAACTTCTGAATAACTGTCGTCTTGCACAAGAGTTTATGCTGCAGGAAATGGATTTTTAAAACACGGGCCTAAGTTTGCCTACTTATAGGTTACAATAATATGCTTGCATTTATGTACTGAGTATTGTAGATTTTGTCGTAATTTTTTACTTAATTTAATTCAATTTAATTTTTAGTATTTTTTGAAACAACGATTTAGAGCTTATCTAGCTCAGAATATATATAACTCAGGCCCGCACCCTGGATTTTGAAAAGGGGTGTCCAAAGTAAAATGCAACGGGGGTGGGGTCTGGGGGTCAGAGCCCCCTTCCTAGTAGTTGAAATTTTTTTGCATTTGTCAACAAAAATAGTACATTGGAATATTGGATGTTTATTTCTTGCAAAAAGTAAATTATCGCGCCGACGGTGTTAAAAATAGCTGTTTTTGCCATAAAAATAGCAAAAATGTTCCATTTTGTCACCCCAAAAGGGAGGTTTAGACCCCTTGCCCCCCCCCCCCCCGGGTGCGGCCTAGTAAATACCGAAGATGTTTTTTTAATTTAATTTAATTTTTGCATCTATAGTTGCTTGCATTTTTTCAGGGTCGAGCTGTTGGCCTAACCGTGGGCTGTCTGGTGGGCATGTTCCCGCTGTGGTTCTTCAATGAGGACGAAAAGCTGGAGCGGAAAAAAGGAGGCGGTGCTAATTGAGTCAGCTAACTTCTTTGGCTTCTTCCCTTACCCCCTTGCCTCTGATATATCCGATCCGAGCTTTTTATCCCTCTCTAACTTAAACCTGATGATGTTTGCTTGTGCTTTTCCCGGCTGCCAGATTTCTAGAGCAGTGGTTGAATTATGCTCTTGGAGATTTCCCCATTCCCCACTCCAGATAAATCTCCCCTCTGTTTCTGTACTGCAGTGCGATTTAATAGTCAGTTTCTGTCGATTCGATTTATGGCAAGATCTGCTACTTATAATTCGACATATTTCGATGCGTTTGCTTGGCGAAGTGGATAGAGTTTCGGATTGGGAATCGATTGATGGGTGGTTCCAGACTGATGCTTGGGCTTTTTCAACAATTTTCAATTGTTCCTGGGCTTCGGTCTCGGCAAGCTTTTGACTCTGCTGAATTCATGTAGAATATTTTCCTTTTTGCTCCTTTTTTCTGGCTTCCATTATTATCGACTATCTTTCGATAAGACTTTGATCCAGATCAATGTTCGAATTGACAATTTTTTTATGCATTTCGTTGGAGAGTGAAACTGTTTTGGTGGTTGGTGACCATTTTCTGCGAATTTATTTTCATAGTTTTTTGGTTGCATGCATTATTTCTTCTGGCCTCTTTATTTTTTCTGTTTTTCTTAAATTCTTTTTAGACAGAGTAATTTTTGTTTTGCTTTTTTATTTGAAGTCCTGTAATTGATTTGTGCTTGCGGTCATATCTTAAAGTAAATGCTATATTGATGTTTGCATTACCTAGGCGCTTTCTAACTTTAGTGCTTTATGTTTGGTATGATCTATTGCAGGTTTTATTGCGATTATTTAATTATGTGCGAAATTACGGCAGATGCAGCAATATAATTAATTGTACTTGATGTTTTAATTTTTATTTGCATTTTATCAACATTTTGTTGGAATGAGTTTTAGTTTCGTCTTGCTTAATGATCGAGTGAGCGTTTCTTTGGTTCTGGTTCGGCATAATCTTTTATTTAACCAACTATATAATATATGCTGTAGTTGTTTTTTCAGTCACACTTCACTTACTGTAATAAACTTTTTTATTTGGCATATTTGTGCTGTCTCGGTCTAAAATTTATTGAAATTAAAATTTTTAAATTATCTGGTTTCCTAGTTGTTAGATTGGGGGGGAGGGTTGTGCCGCCCAACATTTCCCCGTGATATACTACATATTTCTGATCCCTGTCTTTCACATGATTTAAGATTAATTTCTGTCTTTATTTCTGTTTTTTTGCTTTTTATTGCACCGCTATCCTTACTATGTTCTGTCCACTCTTCTGCTTGCGCCTGTTTTCTGTACTGTTGCTCTGAGCTATTAATTTTTTCAGAAAAATGTGTATGGTTTTTAGTATATATTTAAATTTTAATTTCAAAATTTTGTATTTTTAATTTTACTGCTAAATTTAAATTTAGAAAGTTGGTGATTGTTTCAAATCTTTGAATGCTAAATTTCTTAAGCTTATGCTGTATTTTTGATTATTTTATCATCCTAATTTCCTTCCACCTAGTTTGATGGTCCGTACTCTCTATGACCGCGTTGCAAAAGATCCTCCTAAGGCTGGCAGCGCTCTTAAGTGCTGCTTAGATAGTCAGTTCCTTGGGTGAATTGAGTTTCAAAAGATTCTCCTACGCTAGAATTAATATCGACTATATATATATACCAGAGATGAAACCGGGTCATTATGTACTGACCCGGTGACCCGGTCGACCCCTGACCCGGTGACCCGGTATTTTTGAAAATTCAGGTTTCAGCTTGGAACAATTAAAAAATACGTTTATTGGGTGCGGTGAGTGTATTTACCTTTTTGGACATTTTTGGCACCTAAAATTAAAAGTTGGGCTAAAGTTTTGCTTTCCTTAAAGTAGTAACATTGGGAAGTAAATATTGTAAGTAAGCAGGAAAAAATCAAAACTGATTTGCACGATTTCGCACTCAATAATGTGAAGTAAACTACATAGCTTTTCGAATCAAATATATTGGAACAAAATACATTGCCAAAGCCATCACATCATCTAATTCTAATCATAGAGTTTAACATTAGCACTTTTGTGTTTTATCATTATAAATTTTAGTAAAATATTTAGTTGCATAATTGAAATTTCACTCAGCGGAGATTTTTGGAAATATTCTTGCTTATGGCTAGGATTTAAACAATATATTCTATAAATAAAATCAATCACAATTAGTTCCAAAAGATGTAAGCCATAATAATTGCAAAACTGCGAAGTTAAAACTCAGAATCAGGTAGTGCGCGTCAGCGCACTACCTAGAATAGGGAAAAAAAGGCGTATTGCGGCTTCTTGGAACATAGTTTTCCCTGGTGCCGGCGGAGGAGTTGAGGTAGAGCCTTCATATTGTACCAGTAGAAACCCCTTCACGAGGGGTACATGCTGTGCAAATTTGAGCAAAATCGGCCGAGCCGTTTTTGAGATATGACAGATTCAATTTTTCAATGCACGACTTTCTCTCCATTTTTTTTTTTCGCCCCCACCCTAGAGGTCGGAGATCTCATATTTTCTATACCATATGGGGTTTTTTTGAACAACTTTTTCCCCATTTCTGGGGAAATGAGTATGGAGTAGGTAGGACCTCCCCATAGGTCTGTGTACATAGCAGGATTTCGATTTTTTCGGACATAGTTTTTTTTCCAAAATAGTCAATTCGTTTGTCGAGATTCAATTGAGCAGGTCTAGGCCAATGGGTCTGAGGTTCGGCGAGCAGCATGGCCCCATGGCCCTAATTGCCATAGGGTATATGAATTTTCGATCTGGCTTCTGTGGCTTGCTGGCCAGGGGTCGAAACTTAGTGTGTAAAAGGGGGGGTCTGGGCCTATGGACTGTGGAGCCCTACACATAAGAGCTGCTGGGCTGAGGTTTTGTATTCGAATAGGAACCCCTATATGGTGAATCTAAAAGGCCCATTAGTTTCGCTGTAGGACCTATCCATGTGGCTGGGGGGCACCCTGATGGTGCTGGGCCCAACCGTGACGCAACTCCAACTTTAGCCTCTTATACAGAAAGATCCACAGTGAGCAGATCTTTCTTATTTGGGATTTGGGGTGGGGTGCGGGGGCACTACAGCATAGACTATAGTAGGTTTCGCCCGGACCCCTGTGGCGCCCTGGCCAGGGGTCCGGACCGGGGACCGGGCCCAAAATGGCCAAAAATCGATTTTTCCAAAAGTGGCCAAGTTTGGTATCAAATGAAAGCCCTTGGTGAGGCGAACATTTTTTGTCATTGGAGGACCCCTCCAAAGTGGACCCGCCGGCCTGTGGCGCCCTGACCAGGGTCCGGACCGGTCCAAAATAGCCAAAAATCGATTTTTCCAAAAGTGGCCAAGTTTGGTATCAAATGAAAGCCCTTGGTGAGGCGAACATTTTTTGTCATTGGAGGACCCAACCAAAGTGGACCCGCCGGCCTGTGGCGCCCTGACCAGGGTCCGGACCGGTCCAAAATGGCCAAAAATCGATTTTTCCAAAAGAGGCCAAGTTTGGTATCAAATGAAAGCCCTTGGTGAGGCGAACATTTTTTGTCATTGGAGGACCCCTCCAAAGTGGACCCGCCGGCCTGTGGCGCCCTGACCAGGGTCCGGACCGGTCCAAAATGGCCAAAAATCGATTTTTCCAAAAGTGGCCAAGTTTGGTATCAAATGAAAGCCCTTGGTGAGGCGAACATTTTTTGTCATTGGAGGACCCCTCCAAAATGGACCCAGCGGCCTGTGGCGCCCTGACCAGGGTCCGGACTGGTCAAAAATCGGTTTTTTTAAAAATTTCCAACTTTGGTATCAAATGAAAGCCCTTGGTGAGGCGAACATTTTTATCATTGGAAGACCCCTCCAAAGTGGACCCAGCGGCCTGTGGCGTTTTATGGTGCAGAAACAATTGCGTATTTCAAATTTCCCCAAGCCCACGCAGGGCGATGCCCCCCCGGTGGGCGTTCGGCCCCCCTCCACGCTGTGTTAAAAAATACTCTGCAAACGTTTTATGATGCAGAAACAATTGCGTTTTCAAAATTTCTCCAACCCCATGCAGCGCGGCGCCGCCCCCCCCCCCGGTGGGCGTTCGGCACCTCGTCGTCATGTCTTCAGGCAAACCTTTGTAAAAGTCACTGACGTATATACACGTACGTACGTAAACAATTGCGTTTTTCAAATATCCCCAACCCCACGCAGGACGACGCCCCCCCCCCTGATGGGCGTTCGGCCCCCCTCTAGCCTGTGTTCCAAAATATTTTCTTGAAAACGTGATCTGATATACGTTTTATGATGCAGAAACGATTGCGTATTCCAAATTTCCCCAAACCCACCCAGCGCGACCCCCCCCCTGGTGGGCGTTCGGCACCCCTCCAACCTATACTCTTTGGAAACGTTTTCTGATAAACGTTTTATGATGCAGAAACAATTGCGTATTTCAAATTTCCCCAATCCCACGCTGCGCTAAACCATTGCGTTCTTTCAAACAATAGCGTTTTCCACATTTTTCCTAATCCACCTCGGTTCTCTTTTCAGATAAACCCTCTGGTACACACACAAACCAATATAAACATTTAATGCAGCTCCGTAGAAATGACAAAAATGCCCTAAACGTGCTTAAAAACAAAAATGCCCTATACTATCGGGTTTTTCAAATATTTTTTACGGCAGTTTATTCATTTTATATTATTTATTAATTAATCCTGCTAAGAAAAACGCTAAAGCGGAAAAATGCAAGAAACTAGAGGGAAAAATGCCCTAGACGGGCATGCAGTGGCTAGAATAGGGAAAGAAGGAAGGGCGGAAAAATGCCAATATAATCGACAGTCGGCGCTGAAAATTATAGAAACTAGATTCAGCGCCGAATAGGGAAAACAGTCGGCGCTAAAAATGATAGAAACTAGATTCAGCGCCGAATAGGGAAAGCAGTCGGCGCTTAAAATGATAGAAACTAGAATCAGCGCCGAATAGGGAAAGCAGTCGGCGCTGAAAATTATAGAAACTAGATTCAGCGCCGAATAGGGAATGCAGTCGGGTAGCGTGGAACAGGCAATTCCTCCGTCCATCCTATTCGCGTGAATTGCGATATATCTAGCTCAACAGTTCATTTCTCTAACAATCTTACCTTCGATACGGTAATCTCATTAACTGTGAATGGGTTTTATACCTACTCGCGTGAATTACAATAATATGTTGATATGAGTGGCTGCTTTCGCGTACAATTTTGTCTTAAACAGCAATCTAGAAACTCCCTGGGTTCTCTACTTTTAGACTTACTTGAGCCTCGCGACGGTAGCATATCTACTGCCATCGCGTTTAATGTCCTAATATTGACAGGATTAAGATTTCATTTTGGCACATACTTTGATCGGCTTTTCCAGCACAACATTTTTAACGATCAATGACACTTTTAATTTGTTTTAGACTATTATTAAGAGCGAAATTATTAAAGCTCCAAATGCGTCATAGAGTATTTTTAGTTGAAACTAGTAATAGTAATAAACAATGCAGTTTATCATGAAGAAGAAATCCGGCTTTAACTTTGCGTTAAATAACAAAGCTAGCTAGCTACAGCACATTTCGTTCACATAATGACACAATGTTAACTGCGTTAGTTCATGATCCACAATCAACCACGAAGTTTCTACTCTACAAAAGCACACTTTGCTTACACAAACGATATGGCTGTTGCCTGCCTCATTTCAAACGCAGTATATATATATACAACGTTCTCGGGTAGTGCAGAGCAGTTCACGCGAATAGGATGGACGGAGGAATTGCCTGTTCCACGCTACCCGACTGCATTCCCTATTCGGCGCTGAATCTAGTTTCTATAATTTTCAGCGCCGACTGCTTTCCCTATTCGGCGCTGATTCTAGTTTCTATCATTTTAAGCGCCGACTGCTTTCCCTATTCGGCGCTGAATCTAGTTTCTATCATTTTTAGCGCCGACTGTTTTCCCTATTCGGCGCTGAATCTAGTTTCTATAATTTTCAGCGCCGACTGTCGATTATATTGGCATTTTTCCGCCCTTCCTTCTTTCCCTATTCTAGCCACTGCATGCCCGTCTAGGGCATTTTTCCCTCTAGTCTGTAAACCTTCTTTTGCTGAGATTTTCCTTCTTACCGAGATTTGAAACCCACAGTCTGACCTGACCTCCTCTCCAAATCTGATAGTAGCAGTGATAAATCACTCACAGTAGATTGAGCATGGAGAATTTTAGATTTTAAAATAAAGATTTCAGACTCTCAGGGCCATTGTAATAATTTTCAGTTTCCAGTTAAAATTGAACGCAAGCATTGTAGTTTTCAACCTAGATCTAAGCTTGACAGTACATTACAAATATTATGAGGACACTACTACAGCGACAAGCATTTAAGGTGGTGGTAACGTTTACCGCATTCATTTTCAAAACGTCATAACTTGCTCAATTTTTGGACTTATATAGCAAATGATACATCGTTTTAAAGCTTGAAATGTAAACATTTTGGTGATATAGTCAAGCTTTAGGTACACACTGTCTACAGTGATTTACACTGAGATACCCATAAACCATTTTTAAACAAGGATTTCAGAAATCTGTGCAAGTTGATCAAACTTTGTTCTATACCATGCTGACTTGCTGAGTCTTGCCGAGGGTCATTTTGCTTGGTTTTGCCAGAAGTTACCTATAACCCGAGAAATTTGTCAAAAACCGAAAATTTTTGAAATTTCATGATTTTTCGACACTTCAAATGAGAATTACACAATTTTGTGAATGCTTCAGCGCAAACCAAGAAAATGACCCTCGGTAATAGTGCGAAAAAGATTTCTGTGGAGTAGTTTGTCGATGGATTCAGGCAGTTCGGAGAAATCCTTGTTTAAAACAAACCGATTGCATTTTTTCATAAATAGGTTTTTTAGTCATAACTTTAGCTAGATTGATGTCGTGCTCATTTTTGCAAAACGTATGTGCGTTTGGACGGTTTTCAATCTGGGTATACCGCTGTAAAATGTTGTAGTTACAGGCTGGAGCAATTGATAAAAATCTGAAAATTTGGAAATCAGCTGGTTTTTGACCCCAAAAATCTTAATTCTCGTTTATCTTTCGGAATATTGAAGATAGAAAAATTGGCCCAAGAGCAAAGTTATACAGTTTGACGAGCTCTTTCGATTAAATAGGGCTTTGGCTAACTTCAAGTAAATCTATAAGACTTATTCAGCAAAAATCAAAAATTTTCAAATTTTCACACGAAGACTCCGGAATTGTTTCTAATGTGTTCAGAAACACCGAAGTAGTGTATTCTGAAAGTTTCTGTCATTTTAGATTACATTTGCGAAAGTTATCACCCAATATACGGGAAACAATACCACCACCTTAAAAAACTACACGATTAAGTTAAAAATATTTCTTTTGCTAGTTTTTGAGTAATTATTGAAGTTTTCAGTTGGCAAAAACTGGTAAAAACTATGAAAAGTATCCTACAACAGCAAAAAAATCCCCCCAATGACAAATACCGGGTCAAGACCGGGTCAGAGCTCCTGACCCGGTGACCCGGTGACCCGGTCCATATAGTGACCCGAACTGACCCGGTGACCCGGTTTCATCTCTGATATACGTATACTACTTCTATCGTTTCTCCTAAGGCATGAAGACGTAGGAGAAATCATTTGCAACGTGCTTAGGAAATCTTTTAACTCTATGCTAACTGCTAAGTATATATCTTCCTATGAGGATACTTAGGACAATAGTTTGCTTCGCAGTCTATATTATATGCTTTTAACTTTTCTAAGTTCTAGCTTGTATTTTTAGAAATTCTTCCATCTATGCACCTTTTATTGTCTTTGCGTTTCCAGTCTATAAATACTTAATAACATGCATACATTTTTGTTGTGCCTTACACGCTGCACCACCTGCACTTTGTTTTAATTTAATCAGTAAACTCTCTGGTCCTTTTACCTGTTTTCACTGACTGCGCATTTGTTTTATGTTTATTTGTATTAATGTTTTGAGGGGGTGAAGGGGAATCCAGGTAAAGTTAATGGGCGATTTCATAAATTTAATGCAAGAAAGAATTTTGAATTATATGATGACGTGCATTTATTTTCCTGTGTGCGTATCGAAATATTCAAAAGCTTTTGGAAAGATAACTTAGACAAGGACTGGCTTTATTAGCACATTAACACCTACACCATCTCTTCAAAATATAGATTCATATACTTACATAGTGAAATTTTGGATCTTGTACTGTATGTTAGGAAAAATAGATTCTATTTATGATTTTAATTTTGATTTTGATTTTTATAACGTATATTTTTATATTTTTATTTTCGTAATGATAATTAAGTTCTCCTTCAATACTGTAATATTTTTGAGTGTATGCGATGTGTGCTGCAGAAAAGTTTTCAGATGTCAGTAGTGAAATTTTGTTCAAAGTTTCTGCTATAAACTACCTCTCATACCATTGTATTTTTACGGAGAGGGGCCCCTTCCCCCGGGATTTTTTTGGGTGCCCAAATTTTTGACAGAAATAGGCAAATTTTCAAAAATCTTCCGGCTTCTCCGAAGATTGTTTTCTGTCTAATTTTGTCTAAGACGGCTTATGTCTAATTTTGGCATAAATCATTTTAGAGAATTTTTAGCGTTTCTCCATTCTCCATGCATAATACGTCAAAAATAGCCGCTGAAACCCCCCCCCGGTAAAAATTTGTAAAAAATACCCTGCTCATAACATAGCTTTTTTGTTTGACTTTTTAGGTTTGTCTGGAATCAGTTGATTGTTCGTTCATATATACTTAAGTTGTTGTGAATTCCGTTTTGCTTCCTTCCTTAATCCTATTGTAGTAAGGCTTGACATTTCATTTTTAGCTCTCGTTTTTGCGTTTCCCAACCGTGTGCCAAGTTTGCTTAATATTGTGTCAGCTTTTTTGCTTTTGTAGTGTTAGCGAAATGATTTATATTGTGTTCACGTAAAACTTGTATCAAGTTGAGAGTGTAAGCATTAAATTATTTGTTTTGGTTATATTGTAGTTTTCAGTAATATGTAGAAGCATTTTGTCTTAATACTTTGATGAAGCAGCTTTAGGTGTGATTTTTTTATTTTTCGAATATATAAAATATTTTATTTTAATTTTATCTTTTGTCGTTTCATATCTTACTGTATTATAGCGTAGTGTAGATACTGCCATTTTGTAAAGTATATGTTCTTCAGTGCTAGTGTATCATAATGTGTTTTATTTTATTAGTTGTCCCCGTTACAATTTTCTGCTATGTGTGATTTAATTTAACCTTTAAGTAAAGAACTTTTTTGTCGTGCATTTACAATGTTGTCCTTAATTTACTTCTATTAAAGGTTACGGTCTTTCCTTTTAGTGATTTTAAGATGTAGGAATAAAGTGTAACTTAAATAGGTGTGTATGACAGAGTTGTTGAGCTCTGGTCTTCGTGCCAAAACGGATAAGTATAAGACAATCAAGTTTGTTTTACTCTGCATTAACAGAAAAAATTCGATGAAATGAATTGATTGAAATTCGATTTTGAAAAGCACGCCGCTTCGGCACCTATTTTGTTATCAAGTAATATATTGTTGTAGGTAGACCATATACGAATGTTTGCAGAAAATATTTCTAGTTTTACCTAATGTATGGGTAATATTTCTAAACGTTTCTAGATAAAGAATTAAGGATATGGTGAACGATTTTGTTGCAAAAAATGTTTTCTGCGCTCTCCAGACTCCACATTTGAAAAAATTATCACTAGGGTGCCTCTCTCGTTACGAAATTGTGCCACTATTGCGTAATACAACAGTCTCAAAGAAACATGACTTATTGTCGTGTATGTTGTCTGTCATAATTCATAACTCTACTTAATCAATTACGGTTAACCTTTAGTCTTATTGAATTACCAGTGGTAAACCCACTAAATTAGGAATTTCGCTTTGGTAATGTTTAGTTTTTACTGATTTAATTTCATTCTTTACGTAGATTCCTAGTTTTGCAGTGTAGTTTAAGCGAACTGGAAAATCGTTACTTTTGAATTGTGACTTTTCTGCAAATTTTCCGCGACAGTTTGCACCTTTAGGGTTTCTGAGTCTGAGCTTTTCAAAACAATAGAATTTTGCTTCATTCTCAATGCTAACTTATATTTTATTTGAGTTCCACCCTAGAATAAGCAGAAACGTGATTATTCTAGGAAATTAAGACGAGAAATTTTACGCTTTTGCATCCTGGAAACTAGAAGTTGCAACAGTTTTTTGAGCTGTTGGCTTTGTTGGCTGCTAAAGGTGGGTTTGTGGTTCTGTTATCCTCAGCTCACACAGCAGACTATACGTAAGACGTAAGAAAATCTGCTTTCCTCATGAGAGACGAAATGGAGCGCTATCTACGCTAGTTTTCAAATATAGCTGGTTAAGTGGGGGGGGGCTACGAATTTCACTAAAAGTTCGATGTTGGAAAAGCTAGCTAGTCTTTTGCCACATAATAGTATTAGGTTTTGTGTAAAATAGTTTAAAAGTTTGAAAAAATTCCATGCAGCGTAGCGTCCTGTGGAACCGTCAGAAGTTGGCGTTGTCGGTTCAAAGCTCGACATGACACGTACACAAACTTCGCCTCGCCCTGATCGCTATATCCAAGGCACAGTACCCAAATTTTCAGGAATTAGTTTTGACATATAGTGCTTTGATATCATGTAAAATAATCTCTACACCATTGCATAAAGTGCGAAAAATAGGGTGTTGTAGGTGTATAGGTGTGTATATATGTAGGTGTTGGCAGTGCTAGATTACATTATTGATATTGTAGCTGTTATTTGGTTCCATTTCGAAGATGTGAGTCAATTACTCCGAAGTACTGTGGTAGAATCGGCTGAAACTGCGCATTACAGGCCAGTGAGTGTACCAGGATGTGCCGAAAGCTAGGTCACTAAACCTCGCTCCAATGTTTAGAAATGCTAGATTCATTTCTCAAAGTATGGATGGCGATCGCTCCAAAAAGCTCTAAGACAGTTGTAAACGCTTACTAAACGAAGGAAGCGTGATATCGAAAAACGGATTTCATATTCGGATTCAGCAGGTCAAATAACCCCTATAAGCACCTTTTCGGCAAAATCGGAGACAAAAATTTTTTTACCCCTTTTTTGCTGCGCTTAGCTAGCTTTTCAGGCCTAAAAATAAGGATATTTCTTAACAAAAAGTTTGCTAGCACACTAACCAGAAAGCCAAATTCCTCGAAATTTACAGACAGTTTGCCCCTATTAAAGCCTAATATTTGGTAAAAAGCTGGGGTAGGCTAGGGGCTGTCAATTTTATTAGATCGAAAACGACGCACGGTCACCTCGCAACTTGCCATTTCAGCTGTTATATATAGCTGAAGAAGGAAGCAACGCTCGAAAGCCGGAATACTTTAAATATTTAGCACTTTTTAACAGTTAACCTTTATATATGACTGAAAGTTTCAATTGGTCAAACCATTAATCCACCGGGGAAAAGTAGCTTTCTCCGACGATGTCGTGCCAACCCGTTCGTTGCCCCCCCCCCCCTAAATGTCGTACATCACTTTCTGATCGCTCCCCCCCAATAAAGCTGTGAATTTCGCTATCAGTCGCACTGTTGACATAGGTATGTAAGTGAACTGTGTGCGTCCAGCAAAACTTGGGAGAAACCTTTTGAGCCTGTTTAGGCTGTCTCCTAACTCCCACTACTTCCTAGACAGTTCCCAGTCATTCAGGGGCGTATCCAGGATTTGGAAAAGGAGGGGATTCTAACTAAAATTTACTGATGAGGAGAGAGTTTTGACAAAAATTTGCACGATTTGTGATAAAATTTAACCCAAAAGGAGGGGTCTCAACCCCCTCGCCTGGATACGCTCATGCAGTCATTTTCCTAAGTACCCTTCTAGTAGATACTTAGGAGAATCTTTTGCAACCCGGCTTTTTCTAGTGTTGAACTATTTTTAGGACAGTGTCAAAACTCTAAGCAGATAACGTTGTCTGACATTTGCCGCCACCTCCCTAGGGAGAGAGCAGTGTGGGCGAGCTTTCGAAAAGTGGGGCAGAGCCCAGGGTATAAATTTACCTAATTTTCAACGAACAACTAGCATTTTTACATTAAAAAATCTTAAAATGAACTTATAATTCCTTAAATTACCTAAAAAGAGATACTTTTTGAGAATTTGACCTCAAAAACTTAATCTTGGCGACCCACAAAAAAGTAGGTGAGGGCTTGCCGAAAATTGGGGGGTTCCGAAAAATGGAGGGGGAACCGAAAATCGGGGGCCCACCTCCACTAAAAATGCCAGAACGTCAGTGTGAGCGTTGTGCTTACAATTGTTTGGTGACCAATTTTGTTTAGAGTTGAACTATTTTTGGGTCAGTGAAATTAAGCAGACAAAGTCAGTAATACTGTGCCAGTAATGGCGCAGGAATATCAAGGTTGGGAGGATCCGAACCAGGCTCTTACGTAAGTTTTTGTACATTTATATGTTAATTATTTGTGTATAATTAACGCGGATATAATTGCTTGGTTTATTTGCATAATTGATTAAACGTGTTAAAAGCTAGGTTTAGTTTTGGATATGCACGTGTAGATTTTTCTTTGTTATTATGGCTGGGTTTTTTGCTGCAAGTTCTGCGATGAAGCGCGGATTTCAAACTTCGGTTCTCCTGCACGCTTGGAACTGACGACAGTGTCTTGAAAGAGATTAGCTGGCTTTATTGAGCTTAATTTAACAGCTAAGTAATGCAAAATACTAGTAAGCAGAAGGGGCATAAATACAAAAAAATCATCTTCTAACTGGCATTTTTTAGGGCTTTGAAAGTAGGGGGGGGCTTCCGAAAATTGGGGGGGGGCAGTCCAAGGTATAAAATACAAAAAGTTTTAGCGGAAAATTAGCATTTTTTAGGTAAAAACACAAAACTCACTGTTTTTAAGATTACAATAAACTTATAAGTCCACAAATAAGCTAAAAATTCAGAAAATTTTTGAAAGTTTTACCTCAAAAACTTAGTTTTTCGACACTTTTGGGCGACCCCCAAAAAAGTGGGGGGGGGCTTGCCGAAAATTGGGGGGGCTGTCAAAAGTCTGGCTTTTTCCTACAGGGGGGGGAGGGCCCCCACTTGGGTCGCCCCCCCTCCCGGATTCGGTCCTTCCCCCCCCCAGAACTCAAAAGTGCCCGGAAAAATAGGGTTTTGAGGGTAAATTTTGAAAAATTTTCCGGCTTCGCCGGATTTTTACCTATTTTTAAGCATTTTTTTAGCTATTTTAAGCTTAAATTTAAGTTAAAAATAGTTAATTTTTTAGCTCAGCAGCAAAAAATAGCTATTTTTAGGCATTTTTTGGAAAATTTTTCTTCCCCCCCCCAGAAATCCGAGCCCCCCAGACCTGGGGGGACCCCCCCCAGAAATTTTTGCCTAGGAAAAAGCCAGAAAGTGAGGGGCTTTCGAAAAGTGGTGCACCCCAGCCCCCCCACTAAAAAAATGCCAGTCTAAGATGGTGATTCCTGTTGGAACCTTTGCCCTGAACGCAAATGTCAAATTTTTGAATCGAGCGAGATTGTGCGGAGGGTGTTCGTGTTTATTGTAGAACTTATTTTGGACAGCATTCGTCAAATTTCATTTTGATTTGAGCCGTCAGTCAACCAAAATACATGCCTAAAAGGAATCAAGGCTTTAAAGTTTAAAGTAAACCTTTAAGCATAAACTTTCAAAAACCAAAAGTGTGTTTTTAAGCAACATTGTGTAAATTTGTATTTGTGGATTTTAACTAAACCAAACACCTGTTTAACCGGTAATTAGATGTATATATTTAAACAATTTGATTGATTTCTGTTTAGCTATGCAGGAACCCCAGTTACCTGTGATGTCACACAGCACCAGCAAGCGGCTGATTTCGCTGATCACTCAACATCAGATTACAATTATCCTGAGCCAGCAAAGTATCCCGCAAATGAACACTATTCGACTAGATACGAAATGGAGGCCCCCTACCACTACGACCAAGCTGAAGCGATTTATGGGGACGAGGGGGCGTATACTAATGCTCCGAGCTGCAGTAGCAGCTATGTGGATGGTCCCCCTCACCCACCACCGCTGTCAGAAACGGGTATGATGACAGATGTTATGGCCATTATTTTTACTGAGGGGGGGGGCTAAATCAGCGACCCCTCTTCCCTATGAAGAGCCCCCTATAAATTCCGAAATTTCCCCCATAACCCAAAAATCGCGAAGTTTTACCAATTTTATCCTAAATTTTCAAAAATTTTTCTTTTCATACAAAAACGTAAAAGCATAAGTCCGTTGTTGAGAAAAGCTGATGATGGAATTTTCATAAAATTAACCCCAATCATGTAGCTGTGGTCAAGAAACGTTTTGGGATACGGAAGAAAGTTTCCCTTTTTTCTAACAATTTTTGTGCTACTTTCGAAAAAAGTTGGGAAAAATGTTGAGTGGTACAGACAAACCCCACACTGCATTGCTCTCTTTTTTTTGGGGGGGGTGTCATTTCGTCACCTGAGAAGCAGAAAGTGCTAAGTAACATTTTAACACTTTTGAGATATGGCCGTTCAAAGTTTTCGTTCTTTTGCAACCTAACAGTACTACTTAGAAAAATGCATTCTTCGATGTTTGTAGTCTATTGATGGTAGAATTTTATCTGCAGTAAAATATTTTCAATTAAGCATGCCAAACTAGTGTAACGCGAAAAAAAGCACTTAGGCACTTAGTACTTTTTGCCTCACAATACAAAATTTCAATTTTTAGTGTTAAAATGGCTCACTTAGACTTTTTTGCCTCAAGAAAAAATACGTACTTGGATTTTTATTGGAAATTTTACATTGAGTAAAAGGTGCTAAGTAACATGAATTTGCTGTAACTTTCCCAATATACATCGGATCACTTAGGTTCTTTTGCCAAAAAATTTCTACAGGCTTTCTCATGATGGTACACACCGTAACTCAATTTTGGCAAAAACGTTACTTAGCACTTTTTGCATCTGGGCCGACGATTTGGTCTAGAGTCTCGTCTAGCTGAAAGCAGCTATGCTACTTAACTGATTTTTTGACTGTTGGGGAGGGTCAGTTGTCCGTTGATATATTTTTGTAGCTAGATTCTGGTTTTAGATGGTCTGGCAGCTATGGGGATTGCATCGACATGGGACTATTTTGAGGACCCTAGTCCTCCCGCTGGATCTGGTGCGGAGGAATCGGTTGAGAGTCCCCCGAATTCTTACGGGGAATCCTATTGGCCAGATGAGCAGCCACGTGATCCGGGCAGTTTGGCTCACAATGGTGGCTGCTCGCTGATTGGCCGGCCTTCCACCAATCAAAAGTCTGCTACGGACTATGGTGAGCCCTACGGCCACAGTAATAGCCAATCAGATTTCGGTTTCCGATCCGTCGGTGTAGCCAATCAGAGTCAGGAAGCGCAGACTTTTGGCTATGAGAGGATAAAACGTCGACGTACCTTGCTGGAAGAAAACATGACGGTACCAGCGGCTGGTGCCTGTGATGGTTGCCGTACTAACACCAGGCATGTCCTATTGGACAGTCCAATGAGAGATTCTGGAGGTTGGGCTGGGTGTTTGTTTTCTTGATTAGCCATTTAATTTAATTTAATTTATGTAATTTTAAATTTATGTTTAATTGTAGTTTGTGTTATGGTTTAGATTTGTTAGTTGTTGGCAAGGCCGCACCCAGGGGGTGATCTCGGGAGTATAGACCCGCTCTAGGAACAAAAGGAAAACACCTATTCTGACAAAACACCTATTCTTAAAAATGTCTTCGCGCTTTCGCGAATTTTCATCTTCGGGGGGGGGCTTAGCCCTCAGACTCCGCGAGTTGCATTTGTCTGTGGTCCTTGCGCTTTTCAAAATTCTGGGTGCGGCCTGGTTGTCGGTGTAGAGGTTGGCCCTGTGCAAGTTTCTGGAAATACGCTGCTTGAGATTTATTTATTTTCTCATTTTTTCATTTTTCCATCTTTTCAGTGGCTGTGTGCCGTTGGCCAAAACCAAACTCGCTGCTAGCAGATGGCAATTTTTGTTAGTTTCAATGTAAATGCCAACAAAATTGTGCCAAATTTGGCAGACATGCTCACTGTGAGCAGTTTGAGTATATTTTGAGAAAGCTTTTTTGTCTGAGTTTGATGTACAGTTTTGAAACTGTACGCATTTCTTTTTAAATCTTTAAGTTTTTAAAAATTTAATTTTTAAAGTTTTTAAATTAAATATCGTTTTGGTTTTCAGGAAAAAGACCTCGACCTACAGGATCCTTCGACGAGGGAGACAATGATGATGATGATGATGACGAGCCGATAATAATTGCCGAGATTTGGACCGTCCCTCGCCCTGCAACCATGCCAGAGTCTAGGGGGCATCTCCAAGATTTAGTTGACCCCCCACTCCCTCCTGCAACCACACCCGCTAGGCCTAACATTGACTTCAATGTCCTAAAATGTGCTCTAGCAACCGTGGAACAACAGCAACAACAACAGCAAATGCAGCAGCAACAGCAACAACAGCAGCATCAACGACAGCAACAAAAGGCTGATATGTCGGTTCACGCTCGCTTGCTGTTGGAAAGACTGGACAGCCAGGATCCTGAAAGACTGGTTGACTCAGGTCAAATGGCTGCAAACCTGCAGGAAGGGAAACCTGCTTTTGCGGTATGCAGATTGGATTTTGCTGATTGTTGCAAAGTACAGTGGTATGGACTTTGCTCATTTTTACAGGGTATAGACAATTATGTTCTCAACAGTGTTTCTACTTGTGAGGGGAGGTGGGGTGTTTGCCATGGACCCCCTCCCCAGTCCTTCCCAGAACTTTCCTCTCGACGAGAGGGTGTTTCTTTTCGCACAAAATTTTATACTT
>JASAND010020228.1:0-25133 GCA_030248195.1 Trissonchulus latispiculum
TAAGGTTAATAAACCTGCCAAACTTTCAATTTATGTCTAAACTTTGCAGCATTCTTGTGCTAGGTTTTCACAAAATAGGCTCCCTGTACACAAATATCAATTTTGTATTGCCTTGTTCAGTTCATAGTTAGGAGTTAATTATTGAACAAAAGTTGCATACTCTTTTTCTTTTAACCTTTAGCCTATTCCCAATTTCACGTAATTGTTGTCATATTCATTACACAAATTTTCCGAGTCACCTTTAATTATTATTAACTAATTAGCTAACCTATAATTATCAACAGGTGACCGAAGTGAGTTCATTATTACTTTATTACACAGGCACCATAATTAACCAAATAGGTGTCAACAATCTTACGTAATTGGAGACATAAAATTAAAATGACCCATTTTCAGCCATAGTCAACTTTCATAAATTATTACTAACTAATTAGTTAACTACTAAACAAAATTAGTTGACCGAAGTTAGTTCATTATTACTTTATTACACAGGCACCATAATTAACCAAATAGGTGTCAACAATCTTACGTAATTGGAGACATAAAATTAAAATGACCCATTTTCAGCCATAGTCAACTTTCATAAATTATTACTAACTAATTAGTTAACTACCAAACAAAATTAGTTGACCGAAGTTAGTTCATTATTACTTTATTACACAGGCACCATAATTAACCCAATATGTGTCAACAATCTTACGTAATTGGAGACATAAAATTATAATCACCCATTTTCAGCCAATTTTCATAGTCAAATTTAACCAATTATTACTAACTAATTAGTCAGCTACTAAGCAAAATTAGTTGACCGAAGTTGGTTCACGGTTTGCTCTTTAAGATGACACAAAGGTTAAAGTGATAAGTATTACCAATCTTATGCAGTGACTGTCACAATATTTTTCGTTTCAATCAACGTTTCTACCCCTTTCCTTGTTTATTTCTTTAATTTCATTAGGTGACAGGTGCAATCAAGATAGATAAGGCGAATTGGTAAGCTTTGGGAGACAGGTTTGAGTCCTCAGTATGCTAAAGATATGCTAACACTAGAAGGCAGCTAGCAGGGAGAAAATTTTAAACAAGCAGGGAGAGAAAAATAGTGACAGGTTTGAGTCCTCAGTATGCTAAAGATATGCTAACACTAGAAGGCAGCTAGTAGGGAGAAAGACTTTTGACAGGTTTGAGTCCTCAGTATGCTAAAGATATGCTAACACTAGAAGGCTGCTAGCAGGGGAATTTTAAATAGAGGGGAGAGGGGGATGGGAGGGAAAATTTTAAACAGGTTGGGGAGAGCATAGGGAAAGAAAATTTTAAATAGGAGGTGACAGACTTTTGACAGCTTTGAGTCCTCAGTATGCTAAAGATATGCTAACACTAGAAGGCTAGGGAGAAAATTTTAAACAAGCAGGGAGAAAAATTTTTGACAGGTTTAAGTCCTCAGTGTGTTGAAGATATGCTAACACTAGAAGGCTAGGGAGAAAATTTTAAACAAGCAGGGAGAAAAATTTTTGACAGGTTTAAGTCCTCAGTGTGTTGAAGATATGCTAACACTAGCAGGCAGCTAGCAGGGTGAAAAGTAGTGACAGCTTCGAGTCCTCAGTATGCTAAAGATATGCTAACACTAGCAGGCATCTAACATCAGTATATTCTTAAGTACGTAACTAACAATCTTGTCTTCTTTAAGTGTTTGTTACATGCCTTCCATTTCAAGGTTAATACAAAGGTCCATATGTTAAAAGAAGGATAAAGGCAAGGAAAATTTAGTTGTTTAAGGAAAATGGAAAAATTTATAGAAATATAGTTGGCCTTTACAACTCTGAAGCAAGTAGGTAGCAGAAGCGTAACAGTCAGGTAAATAGAAGTTTGAAAAAAGTTTCAAAATGTTACTTCATATTTACTTAATTAGACAGTTAATTAACAAACACTAATTATGCAGGTAAACAAACTATAGTCTAGCAAACTTAAAGTTAAATACGTAGATAAATACGTAAGTAAAGTAATATAGTCCAATAACACTTTTAAAAATTTAGTACAATGTTAGAAAGCTAAGCTAAGCTAAAGGGAAAATTGGCCAATAATGACCTTGAGAACATCTGCCTCCATGATTAATGACCTTACCTGTATGATTAATGACCCTATTCGTCAAAGCCAGAATGAAGCCAAAATACCTGTACAAACTGGTCCCATTTGAACTCTCCTATACTACTGTTATACTCTTACTTATTGGAGTAAACTTCCAGGAAACTACATTTAAAGGATAAAGAAATTTTCAGAATTTCCTGACTAAAAGTTCACATTTAAAGGCTGGAGAAATTTTGTAAATTTGCAGGCTGAAAACTGAATTTTTGGTTATATTTTTCAAATCATCTGAGACAAATTACACTGGAACCGGTCCGGTTCCAATTGCTACCGGTTCTGGTTCCGGTTCTACCGGTTCCAGTGGAACCGTTCCGAGCACTAATATCTAACTTCCAAAATTGCAAAGTTATAGTGTTTCAAAAAATTACGCCAAAAGCTCTGTACAGAAGGACACACCACCTTAAATTAATGATTTTTGCCAAATTCCGTTTTAATTAATCATGTTTATACCTGTTTCTGATGTTATTCGAACCGCTTTGATTTAGTTAGTTCGGTTTTATTTCATTCTTGCGTTAAAGACATTCCATATTGTCACCTCGGACTCGGGATTTAAATTTGTTAAAGATACAAAAATGAGAAAAGCCGTTTTCTGAAAAGATGTTGTTTTGTGCCGAGAATCTCCTGACCAACGTTACAATTGCTTTATTAACCAAGATATTTCTGGTACTCTTATAATAGAATCAAATGCAATACAATAAGATAAAATGTTTATTTAGGACTTGAAATATATTTATAATTATTTTTTAAATTTTTATTATTGGACTGAAGAAGAAGACGAGGGGACCTTCGGACAAATTTTCTGGTACAATCCAACAACAGATAGATCCTTTAGCTGTGCACAATTTCGCTTGCTAGCAGCAAGAATAAAGGTTTCAACTTAAAAATTGACGTTGCAAGTAAAGTGGTCATGTTCGTATGAAGACTGGATTCATTACTTACTTACTCTCTTTCCGGTTTCAGCTCGACTACCCTACCATGCGAAATTTTATGTCTCACTTTGCTGAGCTTAATTCACTGGATTTGGAAGACGTGGATAAAAATCCATTTAATCAGATGTGTGCCCCAGTGAATCAATCTGTTCCAGAAAATGGTCTTCTAGACGGCGATTTCCAGTTGGATAAATTAAGAGACGAGGATTTAGATTTTGTTAACAGTAACTGGAAATACAATGAAGGCAAGTTTTGACAAATATAATTAATATATTATAAAATATATTATACAAATATACACCAGTTACTCTGTCAACTAAAAAATTTAATATTAGAACGTTTTAGATATTTATTCTGACCTGTTTTTAGTTTTATGCTGTAAATCCTCATGAAGTAGAAAAATGGTTTCGTTCTACAGTATTCTATTCCATTTTCGCTGAATCGAGCTCAGCTGTAGTGCATAAGCTTTTTTATTTTCTGACTTGTGTTTCAGGTGATGATTCCGCCGGAAGAATTAAGCTTTGGATGGACCATCTTCCGACTTCTTGCATTCGCAGACGTAGCGACGGGGTCTGTGTTGGATGCTGTCTTTGTACGGACTGGGGGACTGTCGGTATTTCCTTTCAGTTATGTCATTCCAACTCTGAACTGCATATGTAATATGAAACTACCAGTCTTTTTCCACGATAGGAATCATTCGACTACCCTTAGCAGTGTTCGTAAGCCTCAGCACCAACAAAATATGCCCGAGCTGGGTTTATTTCCTCTCTAAGCTTCAAATGGCACTTGAATCGTTCTTTCCGCTTGAGATAATTTTTCAGTTTTACTGTGTGTAGGGTACTTTTCGTTTTCCTACATTCATTTTTAGGCTTATTGTTCATCGATCCTCAGTACCGCCGCCGTGGCTTCGGTAAAATCTTAATGAACGACTGTAAGCGAAAAATCGAAGCTCTTAAGCTTGGCTGCCCTGTCTATGCTCAGGTCGTTATCTTCAACACATCTTCAGCCAATCTGATGCGAAGTGTGGGATGGGAAGATAGTGGTTGTGATATAACGTTCACAAAGTGTTGTCCAAAGGAAACATAGAGCAGCTGCCTCTAGTAAACTTAGACATTACCAGATTCTAATTTATAAATTAAAGATTCTGTGTCCCTAATTTTCTGTATGGTAATAAAGCTGTGCCAAATAAGGGTTTTACGCTTTGGGTTAATGCATAGAGCAGATGTGAAAAGGCCAATGTCGAAGCTGTCTCAAATCCTATTTTTAGTTTATTTTTGCGTATATATGTCAATGTTTTCATACTCCTTAGGCACCTTTTACAGGTAGCAGTTGGTCTTTGTCCAAGTTATGGTCAGTTGGACTTCCACAGACTTTCTGTCATAACCCACGGTTTTTGTGCGGCATACAGTCCTGAGGTTGCATGCACAAACAAGCTACCGCTACGAGTTCGCAAAGGAAATAAATTGCAAAGAGCGGGGTAGGTTGTAAGTAGGAACAGAAAGCGATGACAATTACAAAGTTATGCATCTTTCGAATGACAAACAGTAAACAGTACGTCACATTCACTATCTTTCCACGTAAGACTTTCCATTAGTTTTTCCGATGAGACATTTGAAAATACGACTTGGCAATATACCGGACAATCTAAACCAAGACCTCGAATTTTCTGAGTGCAATCTTTCATCAGAAGTTTCGCGAATCCTCTGCGGCGGTACGTCGGTTCTACATAAAGCAAACCTAAAACCAGGAACAAAAATCCAATACAATACAGTAATCTTTATGCCTGCTGTATAATTGATTCAGAAATGTAGGAGGAAGAGTCCATAATTTATTCCTTTATATTATAGAAGAAGAGTAAGCCACTAGAGGCTTCTCTTCTTGGCATTGCGTAACGGTGCTCCGACCACAATACGCGAATGTTCCCCCGTTTGGTGGGGGGGGGGTCGACAAGCATACCCCCTCCCCGTTTGGTGGGGAGGGGGTAAGCAAAAGGGGACCCCGTTTGGTGGGGGGGGTATGCAAACGGGGTCCACGTTTGGTGGGGGGATCGTCAAGACAGGCAAAGATTGGCTGAATCTGATTGGCTGTTGGGGACCCCCCAAACGGTGACCTCTTTTGTCTACCCCCCCCCCCAAACGGGGACCTTTCATTGCTACCCCCCACCAAACGGGGACCTCTCTGTGCTACCCTCCCACCAAACGGGGACCATTTGCGAATAGAACAAAACTACCGTAATCCTCTGCTCTACCCCCCCTCCCCCCACCAAACGGGGAGGGGGTCTCTGCAATCTGATTGGCTGTTGGCTACCCTCCCCCCCCCTCCAAACGGGGACCCCCGTTACCCCCCTCCGTTTGGTGGGGGGGGGTAACCAAAAAGAGGTCCCCGTTTGGTGGGGGGTAGCCAACAGCCAATCAGATTGCAGAAACCCCTCCGTTTGGTGGGGGGGTGGTGCAGAGGATTACGGTAGTTTTTGTTCTATTCGAAAATGGGTCCCCGTTTGGGGAGAGGGGGGTCGCTCGGGCAGGCTAAGTTTTGCTCATTCTGATTGGGCTGTTGGCGACCCCCCCAAACGGGGACCCCTTTTCGACCCCCCCCCCCCAAACGGGGGACCCCTTTTGCATACCCCCCACCAAACGGGGACCTCATGTGTCGACCCCCCCCCCCAAACGGGGACCCTTTTTCGTGAAAGCCAGAATCAGCCTGCCTACCCCCTCACCAAACGGGAGGGGGGTTTCTGCAATCTGATTGGCTGTTGCCTACCCCCCCACCAAACGGGGAGGGGGTATGATTTGGCGACCCCCCCAAACGGGGGAACATTCGCGTAAAATGGGGTCGGAGCACCATTACGCAATGCCAAGAAGAGGAGCCCTCTAGTGGCTTACTCTTCTTCTAATATATAGAACAAAAATCATGGACTCTTGCTATAATTTTACAAACATAATATTCTTCTTTGGCTATACTAAACGGTGTAGTTGTTGATTTTAAAGTAGTCTAACACCCGTTTGCATAACCAATGAGGGTTAGCTCGCTGTTAAGCTAACCTCAAGGTTAACTCGGAGTTAACCTTTATAATTCTCAGTTAACAAGCTGCACCAAATCAGATTAAGTTAACCTCGAGGTTAACTCCGAACTAACTTATTAGTCTTCAACGGCAGAAACTTAATCCTGGGTGCTATCAGGATTTACTGAGGACTAACTCTATTTTTAACATTTCATCCTTAGTTTTTCGGAAAACTTCGTCACGGACTTTTCAAACTATTGTGTATGAATGCTCCATTCATTTTGCAAAAATTTCACACTTTAGTTTCAAATTTTCCTCACGAGATTCGGTCCACTACTTTGGCGATGGTGTTGAGCTCAGAGTTAAGGGGAGTTAAGACTTAGCGCGATGTTACTTCTAAGGTTAAATTAGTCTTCAGCCAACCTTGACATGATGATTGGATGCATTGATTAAGGAATCAAATCTGATTGGATAAAGATAATTCTGAGCTGCATCTAGAGTTGTCCTCGATTCGTTAAAAAGGGGGCTGAACCGGCCCACGGCCCCCCGAATCTTGGGGGCTGGGCCTGAGCCTGGCCCACTGCTTTGGGGGCTGGGCCCCCGGGGCCGTACGCGTGGGCGGCCCCCAGACGGTCCCCGGTACTATGAACTTGTGCTTTCTTAGGAAGAATCATTACAGACATTGCTTTAGTTTCTATCCTAGAAAACGTCAAATTACAAACAAATATGAAGCAGTATAAATAAGCAACTCGGTTAATATTCTTGCCGTTGCAGACAGGTTAAACAAAAATTTCAACTAAACCATGTTTGTCTTCAGCCATTCAAAACCATTCTTATAGAGAAAGGTTGCAGAAATATTGGGGAAACACTTGGTGTTATATATACATCGTTATTATGCGTTGGAGTAAACAACAAGAAAACTTGCAGATACACAATTTATATATTCGTACTGGTGGAAATAGCAGCCAACTATGCATTAAATGCATGTTTTAGGTGGAGAAATGAATATCGTTTATACAGAAATGTCAAGCGTAGGATGGTCTGGTTTGGGGGCCGGGGGCCGTCGTTGCGGACGGTCCCCAAAATTGGGGGCTGGGCCACGGGCTGGCCCCCAATTTTGGGAAGGTGGCTAGGCCGGTTGGGAGCCCCCCGGGGGCCGGCCCGAAGTCCAGCCCCCGAACAACTCTAGCTGCAGCTTCCTGTTTGTTGTTTTTGACAAGAACTTAATTGGTGCAACGGCTTAAACTTTAACACTAAGTTTGAGCTCAACTGTAGAACAGATAACACGAAGTTAGCTCGGTGCTATTTCAGTTGCACGTTGAAATTTGCTAAGTTTTAGCTGCTGAAACTGAAACATGTACAAGCTCAGAATAGATTTTTAGATTCAGTTTCAGTCAGCTTGAATAGTACAATATGAATGGCAACTCTGCGAATAGCAACTACAAAATCTAAATTTCTCAGATTCTAAATTTTTGCAATACCTTAGTGCAGTCCAATTTTTAAGCATGGAACATGCCGGTTCCGTATTCTACCGGTTCCGATTCTAAAATTTCTTCCGGTTCGGATCCGTTTCCGGTTCCACCCGGCTCTAGCTAAACCGGCCCCATTCCTAATTTTGCGGAGTAAAAAATAATTTATACCCCGCGTCCGCGTCCGTTAATTACACCCCACGTCCGCAATCACGTGGGCTTTTTATGCCTTACAACTAGGGTTGTACCGTTAAGAAATTTCTCGGCCCGGACTCGGGCTCGGGCCAACCAACCTCGTCGGGCCGAGCTTCGGGCCGGGCTGGCCCGGTCCGAGCCCGGCCTGAGGCCCGCTTCACAGCCCGAGCCCGAAGCCCGAGTCACGGCACGGCCCGAGCGGCCCGAGGAGCCCGAGCGGCCCGAAGAGCCCGAACGGCCCGAGTGCGGCCCGAGCGGCCCGAGTGCCGCCCGAGCGGCCCTAGTGTAGCCCGACAGCTGCGGGGATGGCTCAAATTGGCATCTGTTTGCCCGCGCAGTTTTAATAGTATTACGTATCGGTAAACCAAGCTGAACTTTCATGGTTCGATTAGCTGTAACTTCATGTGCAACATTTGCCATTGTTAGAAGTTTTATATTTCATAATTTTCAGATTGTTAAAAACCTATTTTACTAACTGTAATCCACCCCAAATTACTCTTCTTGTGTTTCGTGAATGATCAATGTAATCGTTATAAACAGCAACCATCCAGCTTATGTATATAAGTTAGCTTACATGCATATTTGATCAGTCTGGTTAGTTCTTTGGTACGTGTTGCGGCCAATAGTGCCATTCATTATATTGCTATTTCCGTCATATATTATGCCTTATTAAATCCACCGTAAGTTCATTAGTAAATACCATGACTTATTTCTTCTTTTGTTAGGGAAGGTTTGGATAGGGTTCTCTCTTTTTCTTTGCGAGTTGCACCCTAGGTTAGTCTAGCTTAAGAACCTGCATCGTTTCGCCGACAGTAAACCGGTAGTTAACAAGATAATGCTTGGAATTTGTATACTATTTTGTAACCACACACTGGAGCTATAAAGCTTATGTATCTTGTAGATTGTGATTGTAAGATTTTTGGTTAAGTGTTGAATCATCCAAAAAAGGAATAAAAATAGGAATCATTCACACAGCTTATATTTAGCAGATTTAAACACACAATTAAGCACTGACTAAGAAGTGTGAAGTTGGCAAAGCTTTACTTGTTAGCTTCCTTAATAGATATCTATTATGTACTCTTGCTTGTGCCAAATCAGGGTTTGTCTGCCGCCGCAGGCAGAGTAACAAAAATAGTTCCTTCTGAATTTTACAAATGATTGTTTGAAGACAATTTGCCGCTAATTAATCCATAACTTTTTGCAGATAGAGAAAACCTGTATAAAGTTTAGTATCTCGCAGCATGCTTGCTAATAGCATTTGGATATGTAGAAATAATTATGTTCTAAACATGTTTATGTATATTCTGCTTCAAAGTATCGCTTCTAATATGTATATATGTGTGTATGTTAAACACCGAAGAAGACAAGAGTGTGTGGACAAAGGAAGCCACAAGTCACATCGAAAAAATCAATATTTTTCAGCAATGACAAACTACTCAAATAGCCCGGAAAGCTCGAGAGGCCCGAGAGGCCCGAGTGGCCCGAACGGCCCGAGTGGCCCGAACGGTCCGAGTGGCCCGAACGGCCCGAGTGGCCCGAGCGGCCCGAGTCGGGCCGGGCTCAGCAGAGAACTCGGGCCGGGCTCGGGCCGGGCCGTCTCATTAAAAACTCGGGCCGGGCCAGTATCGAGCCGGCCGAGCCCAAGCCCGGCCCGAGCTCGAAGCCCGCTTCACGGCCCTGGCACAACCCTACTTACAACTGCGTTCGCCTTTTATACCTCGCGTCCGCGTCCGCGTTTTATGCCCCGCGTCTTAAGATGTTTCCTCGACCGCGTCCGCTTTTTATACTGGCCCGCATTCTTTCTAATCTTGTAGCGGTCCTGCCGGTTTAGCCACAAACCTTAGTTTAATGTGTTGCTTGTTAACATTAACTCACAGTAAAACGCAGTTGTATGATACCGTTTTAGTCTTATTTTAAATATATATGTGATGATATATATATATGTTGCAGTGTTACAGAAAAAAGTTCCTTTGCTATTTTCCTTTCCTGTCTCATACTTTTTCAAAATCTGGACTGATTTTTTCATGTAAGCGCAAGACAGGAAGAGTGCTTATGATAACTGAAAAACAGTCACAGACGGACTGCGTAGAGATTTAAAAGTATGGTTTAAAGATATTGTTTTATATATACTAAATAGTTGTGTTTTAGCCAGCATTCGGTTTTTTATATGCCCTTCCTTTTCTGCACGGTCAATTTCTGTCCTTTATGTAATGCCGCTTTTATGAAACAGGTCACGCTCCCATAATGTCTAGCATGGGAAACAGCGTGACTTGAGTAAGTATTTAGTTGCAAAGTAGTCTCTCAAGCCACATCTCAGACTTCCCACAATGCAGCAGGTTAGTTAGTAATTTAGGTTTCCTTATGGTGAAGGTTTTGTTTTGAATTTTCGTTAGGTTAGTTGAGATCTAACATTTTCAGTGTTCTTAATTGTGGGTGTCATATGCGCAGTGAAGCGGGACCTTAGAGTTTGTTGGAATGGTAAGAACCTGAACAATTTTAAGTTGAGTATCAAAATGCTTGCTCAATGTGAAGCATATGTATGTACTACGTTTCCATTATTTGAAAATAAAATATAAAAAACTCAGGAACAACTAGGGTTGTGGGTAAAAGCAGGGACGGCACAGAGACGGCGGGCAAACCGGGTGAGTAAAGTCATGGACGGCGGACGCGTCAATGATGGTTGAGTAAACTGAGAGACTGGTGGGTAAAGTCATGGACGCGGACGCGAGGTATAAAAGGCGAACGCAGTTTGTAAGTAGGGGGTTGTGCCAGGGCCGTGAAGTGGCTTCGAGCTCAGGCCGGAGCTTGGGCTCGGCCGGCTCGATACTGGCCCGGCCCGAGTTTTTAATGAGACGGCCCGGCCCGAGCCCCGGCCCGAGTTCTCTGTTGAGCTCGGCCCGACTCGGGCCGTTCGGGGCCACTGGGCCGTTCGGGCCTCGGACCGTTCGGGCCCTCGGGCCGTTCGGAGCCACTCGGGCCTCTCGGGCCTCTCGAGCTTTCCGGGCTATTTGAGTAGTTTGTCATTGCTGAAAAATATTGATTTTTTCGATGTGACTTGTGGCTTCCTTTGTCCCCACACTCTTGTCTTCTTCGGTGTTTAACATACACACATATATACATATTAGAAGCGATACCTTTTGAAGCAGAATATACATAAACATGTTTAGAACATAATTATTTCTACATATCCAAATGCTATTAGCAAGCATGCTGCAGATACTAAACTTTATACAGGTTTTCTCTATCTGCAAAAAGTTATCGATTAATTAGCGGCAAATTGTCTTCAAACAATCATTTGTAAAATTCAGAAGGAACTATTTTTGTTACTCTGCCTGCGGCGGCAGACAAACCCTGATTTGGCACAAGCAAGAGTACATAATAGATATCTATTAAGGAAGCTAACAAGTAAAGCTTTGCCAACTTCACACTTCTTAGTCAGTGCTTAATTGTGTGTTTAAATCTGCTAAATATAAGCTGTGTGAATGATTCCTATTTTTATTCCTTTTTTGGATGATTCAACACTTAACCAAAAATCTTACAATCACAATCTACAAGATACATAAGCTTTATAGCTCCAGTGTGTGGTTACAAAATAGTATACAAATTCCAAGCATTATCTTGTTAACTACCGGTTTACTGTCGGCGAAACGATGCAGGTTCTTAAGCTAGACTAACCTAGGGTGCAACTCGCAAAGAAAAAGAGAGAAACCCTATCCAAACCTTCCCTAACAAAAGAAGAAATAAGTCATGGTATTTACTAATGAACTTACGGTGGATTTAATAAGGCATAATATATGACGGAAATAGCAATATAATGAATGGCACTATTGGCCGCAACACGTACCAAAGAACTAACCAGACTGATCAAATATGCATGTAAGCTAACTTATATACATAAGCTGGATGGTTGCTGTTTATAACGATTACATTGATCATTCACGAAACACAAGAAGAGTAATTTGGGGTGGATTACAGTTAGTAAAATAGGTTTTTAACAATCTGAAAATTATGAAATATAAAACTTCTAACAATGGCAAATGTTGCACATGAAGTTACAGCTAATCGAACCATGAAAGTTCAGCTTGGTTTACCGATACGTAATACTATTAAAACTGCGCGGGCAAACAGATGCCAATTTGAGCCATCCCCGCAGCTGTCGGGCTACACTAGGGCCGCTCGGGCGGCACTCGGGCCGCTCGGGCCGCACTCGGGGCCGTTCGGGCTCTTCGGGCCGCTCGGGCCCTCGGGCCGCTCGGGCCGTGCCGTGACTCGGGCTTCGGGCTCGGGCTGTGAAGCGGGCCTCAGGCCGGGCTCGGACCGGCCAGCCCGGCCCGAAGCTCGGCCCGACGAGGTTGGTTGGCCCGAGCCCGAGTCCGGGCCGAGAAATTTCTTAACGGTACAACCCTAGTTGTAAGGCATAAAAAGCCCACGTGATTGCGGACGGTGGGGGGTGTAATTAACGGACGCGGACGCGGGGTATAAATTATTTTTTACTCCGCAAAATTAGGAATGGGGCCGGTTTAGCTAGAGCCGGGTGGAACCGGAAACGGATCCGAACCGGAAGAAATTTTAGAATCGGAACCGGTAGAATACGGAACCGGCATGTTCCATGCTTAAAAATTGGACTGCACTAAGGTATTGCAAAAATTTAGAATCTGAGAAATTTAGATTTTGTAGTTGCTATTCGCAGAGTTGCCATTCATATTGTACTATTCAAGCTGACTGAAACTGAATCTAAAAATCTATTCTGAGCTTGTACATGTTTCAGTTTCAGCAGCTAAAACTTAGCAAATTTCAACGTGCAACTGAAATAGCACCGAGCTAACTTCGTGTTATCTGTTCTACAGTTGAGCTCAAACTTAGTGTTAAAGTTTAAGCCGTTGCACCAATTAAGTTCTTGTCAAAAACAACAAACAGGAAGCTGCAGCTAGAGTTGTTCGGGGCTGGACTTCGGGCCGGCCCCGGGGGGCTCCCCAACCGGCCTAGCCACCTTCCCAAAATTGGGGCCAGCCTGTGGCCCAGCCCCCAATTTTGGGGACTGTCCGCAACGACGGCCCCCGGCCCCAAACCAGACCATCCTACGCTTGACATTTCTGTATAAACGATATTCATTTCTCCACCTAAAACATGCATTTAATGCATAGTTGGCTGCTATTTCCACCAGTACGAATATATAAATTGTGTATCTGCAAGTTTTCTTGTTGTTTACTCCAGCATAATAACGATGTATATATAACACCAAGTGTTTCCCCAATATTTCTGCAACCTTTCTCTATAAGAATGGTTTTGAATGGCTGAAGACAAACATGGTTTAGTTGAAATTTTTGTTTAACCTGTCTGCAACGGCAAGAATATTAACCGAGTTGCTTATTTATACTGCTTCATATTTGTTTGTAATTTGACGTTTTCTAGGATAGAAACTAAAGCAATGTCTGTAATGATTCTTCCTAAGAAAGCACAAGTTCATAGTACCGGGGACCGTCTGGGGGCCGCCCACGCGTACGGCCCCGGGGGCCCAGCCCCAAAGCAGTGGGCCAGGCTCAGGCCCAGCCCCCAAGATTCGGGGGGCCGTGGGCCGGTTCAGCCCCCTTTTTAACGAATCGAGGACAACTCTAGATGCAGCTCAGAATTATCTTTATCCAATCAGATTTGATTCCTTAATCAATGCATCCAATCATCATGTCAAGGTTGGCTGAAGACTAATTTAACCTTAGAAGTAACATCGCGCTAAGTCTTAACTCCCCTTAACTCTGAGCTCAACACCATCGCCAAAGTAGTGGACCGAATCTCGTGAGGAAAATTTGAAACTAAAGTGTGAAATTTTTTGCAAAATGAATGGAGCATTCATACACAATAGTTTGAAAAGTCCGTGACGAAGTTTTCCGAAAAACTAAGGATGAAATGTTAAAAATAGAGTTAGTCCTCAGTAAATCCTGATAGCACCCAGGATTAAGTTTCTGCCGTTGAAGACTAATAAGTTAGTTCGGAGTTAACCTCGAGGTTAACTTAATCTGATTTGGTGCAGCTTGTTAACTGAGAATTATAAGGTTAACTCCGAGTTAACCTTGAGGTTAGCTTAACAGCGAGCTAACCCTCATTGGTGCAAACGGGTGTTAGACTACTTTAAAATCAACAACTACACCGTTTAGTATAGCCAAAGAAGAATATTATGTTTGTAAAATTATAGCAAGAGTCCATGATTTTGTTCTATATATTAGAAGAAGAGTAAGCCACTAGAGGGCTCCTCTTCTTGGCATTGCGTAACGGTGCTCCGACCACAATACGCGAATGTTCCCCCGTTTGGGGGGGGTCGCCAAATCATACCCCCTCCCCGTTTGGTGGGGGGGTAGGCAACAGCCAATCAGATTGCAGAAACCCCCACCCCGTTTGGTGGGGGGTAGGCAGGCTCATACTGGCTTTTGAAAAAGGGTCCCCGTTTGGGGGGGGGGGTCGACACATGAGGTCCCCGTTTGGTAGGGGGTATGCAAAAGGGGTCCCCGTTTGGGGGGGGGTCACAAAAAGTGGTCCCCGTTTGGGGGGGGGGTCGCCCACAGCCAATCAGAATGAGCAAAACTTAGCCTGCTTGAGCGACCCCCCCCCCAAACGGGGACCCATTTTCGAATAGAACAAAAACTACCGTAATCCTCTGCACTACCCCCCCACCAAACGGAGGGGGGTTTCTGCAATCTGATTGGCTGTTGGCTACCCCCCACCAAACGGGGACCTCTTTTTGGTTACCCCCCCCCCCCCACCAAACGGAGGGGGGGTATGCTTTGTCGATCTGGTCGACCCCCCCAAACGGGGGAACATTCGCGTATTGTGGTCGGAGCACCGTTACGCAATGCCAAGAAGAGAAGCCCTCTAGCGGCTTACTCTTCTTCTTAATAATAGTGCAATTATGCACTCTTGATTATAGTAAGATCGATTTACACCGTCCGTGAGATTTTGGCATATCTTACCGGCAAATTCTAAGTTATTCCTAAATTCTTGACTATATAGTTCAACTTGGTCAAACCGAGACGTGTCTACACTCTACAGTTGTAGTAAAATAAACATCGATGAATCACTCGTGAAGAACCACAACAGACAAATTTAGGTAAGTCAAACTATGCATGCAAGGCTTAATCAAATCGTATGAAACCCAAGTTCTCAGACAGTCTTTTACCTACTATCTGTCATGATCCGTCAGTATGAAAAGGAATCAGGTCTGAATCAAACTTTTGCCAGTCGTACCTTACTGCAAAGTTGTCTCATTTCATGGTTGCGAGATCTGGTGAGTCTCGCCCACTCTACACCTAATGAGCAGAAACCAGAAGAACTTGTAATTAAATTAATCTAACGGACAATTATAGTCATGCTTTGTGAAAATTCCCCTCTTTTGGAATCGCCCACCGTTTCTTACTAAAACCTATTACTGTTTCACAGTAATACTGGATGGATAGATACTTGGAATACTTATATTTTTATTATATTGCCTTATCATTATGCCAACGAAAGATAAGTGTCACTGTAAACTGCCAGACCATGATTGCATGGTTGAGTGTTCCGTTTGTAATATCTTTATCCATTACGAATGTATGGGACTTTCTGTTTCCGATTTGAGTTTATTCATCAACGAGAAGCCCGGAAACTATGTTTGCAGCTGTTGTGACTTGTGCCCCTAAATTGACCATTGACCAGACAGAATCTTTACGTGCTCTCAGCCCCTCCAACCGTGTGTTTTGCTTTCTGGCCACTCCTCAACAGGTTCCGGTTCCGGGGCCACGCGTGGATCCTTCCCAGCCACCTGTGGCTTCCAGTTTTTTGATCCCAGAATGAAGGAGTTCATGAAAGATTTGATGGCAGAATGTGTGAAGGCTGCTACTCGAGCAGCCACTGAGGTTGTTACAGAGCTCCTTCAGCAGAAGGAGATGAAAAACAACCTCGTAATTGTGGGTTGGCCCGAAAAGGCCGAAAACGACACTGCCCAAAATCGGTCTGATGATGGGATGATCCGGGGAATCTTGGAGAAACTGGAAATACCCGTATATTTTGTCGTCAGTCTGTCTGTCTGTCGCGTCGGGCGGAAGACACAGGATCGACCACGCATTATCAATCTTTGCTTCAAGGATCGCCACATGGGTGAACGTCGCAGTTTCCTGTCCCAGGCTACCAAAATTTTGCAAAAAGATCCTCTTGTTGCTAAAATCAAATCCAAACCTTTTGTCCGTGAAGATCTTACTTTGAAACAGAGACAGGCTGAACGATCCTTGCTGGATGAGCTTTACCGTCGGCGTGAGGCGGGAAAAAGGGACTTGGTAATTAGGCAATGGAAAATTATCAAGAAGATTAACCGTGATAAGGCGGAAAAAGAGTAGGGGCCAGACAATGCGCAATAAATTGTGAGAATGTTAATTTGATTCTATTTAATGCAAGAAATGTTGTTAATAAGTTAATAGATATACAGCATTTTGTTTCTGAAAATGTCAATAGTATTGTTGTGATAACTGAAACGTGGTTACATGATGAGTTGCATGATCAAATCTTTGCTAATATCTTAAAGTCACATAACATAGTTAGGTGTGATGATAATAGTAGACGGGGAAAGGGTGGCGGTGTATTAATTTTATTACCGAAATTTTTATTGCTTACTTTTGTCGAAACAGTGCAAAATATGATCTACGAAATGATTGGATTGATATTTTTGCTGGTAAAATAGATGTTTACGGTTGGGAGCCTGCTATAGGACCCCATCTGCTAATATTATTGAGCTAATATTATCGGATCACATTGGTAGGTATTGATCAGGTCATCCTTGGAAAACACAGCGTCAATGACCATAAACTGGGGTAGAGCCAGTGGGGAGCAGTGGGAACAGCTCCAGGGAAGGGTCGGTCCAGAGTACGGAGTGTCTCATATACAGACTGTCAGGCAAGGACCGGTTGTAGACGTTGTTGATGCATTTAATGCACCACCAATGTTCACAAGAGTCGCATTGAATGGCTTCTGGAAAGTTCTGTTCACAGACGTGGCATGGGATATTGTCAATAGCAGATGAGGTCATAGTCAGGGAAAGAGCGGAAATAAACTCCACGCTCCTGATACCAAAAATATATTGGAAATATAGGGATAGTATGGCTAGATCAATCTTATAGGCTTGCAGTTTTAACATAGATCCGACATTTAGTTTCAGATCTCAATTTAACCATGAAAAGCTGTTGAATCACATGACATAATATATAGTGTTCTATCATTACTGTTTTATATAATTTCCTTTTAGGTAAAAGAGGAAATCTTCAATCGTTTCAATTCTTTTCAAAGTCTTTATAATTTTCAACAAATATGCTGAACGATGTCACGAACGATGTCATGGAGGTACCCATGTGTGTGTAAGTGTAGCGGTATTCGATTGGTGTGACAGCTTACCTTTTGTTAAGCAATCTTTAGTGTTAGGCCTAACAAAGACAAGCTAGCTACGCCTACGCGCAGTAAAATGAGGTCAGCAGCTTTTGCCGCTGATTTTGCCGAAAAGTTGATTATAGGGATTTTTTTGACCTGCTGAATTAGAATATGATATGCCTTAGTTTGGAATGCGCTTTCAAACGGTAAGTGTTTTGGAGCAATCGGCATCCATAGTTCGTGGAAGTTATCTATGTAGCATATCTAAAAACTGAAGCGAGGCTTAGGAACCTAACTTTTTGCACATCTTGTTGCTTACAGTATTGACTCACATCTTCGAAATGCCACCAGATAATAGCTATAACGTCGACAACGTCGATAACGTAATTACTTACTGCGAATGCAAGGACTTACGAAATCACGTAATTTCCATAAAAATTGAGACCGATACATATTGGTGCATTAACTGGAAAGCAATTGGGCTATTTGGTTAACCACAGTTCATAAAACCTTAGTTAAGTTTCCTCTTTGCGGACCTTACCACGACCAATCTGCATTTCGATCACATCGCACAAAAATTTTAATGTTGGCTTGAGGATTGTTTTACACGGTAGTAAAGCATTATTATGAGAACTATCTCTACACAATTTGTTTACAGTACAGTGCCTTGCACATAGCAAGCAAGGTGGCAATGTATGCGTGGCATGTTGAGTTTTGGACCGACAACATCAACGACAATACGATGCGTGTAATTCTATCAAACTTTAAACAATGTATTAATAAGAACCCAATGTTATTCTGGGCTTTTTTTAGTGGGGGGGGGCGGGGCCCCCCCCCCACTCGACCCCACCCCACTTTTTTGGGCTTCCTCCCCACTCACCCACTCACTCACAGAAAATGCCAAATTTTAAGGATCTTTGGTCAAAATTTTCAAAAATTTTCCGGCTTCGCCTTGGAATTTTTGGTCAAAAATCGTATATTTTGGTACTCAAACACGATTTTTGTGCACTTACTAGCGTAGCTATAGAAGAATATGTAGAAAACAGGCGATTTTTACTGTATCTTTAGCGATTTTAGACCACTTTGCATTCCCCCCACCATTGGAGTCTCCTCCACTAGTGGGCGGGGGGCTCCCCCCACTTCCCACACCCACTTGTACTCCTAACTAGGAGCTAGGAGTCTGCATTTTGTTAGGAGTGTTTCAGATACACCCGATTGCACCAAATATGTTTAAAATCTAATTAGCTAAATTAGATTTTAAACAGATGTTAAATATATTTAAGTAATCATGGCATTGCACGAAAATCTGTTTAAAATCTAATTACGTATTGAAACTTAATTAGATTTTAAACTTACCCGTCCCGTACATGTTTAAAATCTGTTTAACGTGAAAACCTGAAAATTTGCAGGTGTTTTATGAAAGTTTTCATGGCAATTTTTTATTTAATAAATATTTTAATTTATTTTGTGTGTTTACAAATACGAAATCTAATAGATTAAAAAATTTGGAGTGATTCATTTCTTTGTACAGATTTGCGTTGCACAGAAAATTTTTGGTTGCGTTATGGCTTACTACATGAAATCCTGGAAAAGTCTGTTCGTAATAACAGTTACTATACTACTGAGATAAGAACTGCAAGTTACCACTCCTTGTTACCATTAAATCTCCCTAAGTTAGGAGTATTCAATTTTAGGAACTCCTAATACACAATTTGAAAAATTTAGCACTCCTAACTCCTAGGCCTCCTACCTAGGACTCCATAGAAATTTATTTCGGATTTTGCGAAAATTCACCACTTGGATAATTCGAGTCGAGGGCCTTACTCCGAATGTGCCGTCGAAATGTCTATCCGAGCTGTCAAATCGAATTGACGAATTAAAAAAATCGATGGAAACTTGAATTTTGAATAGCCTCAGGAATAATCCAGAGCGGATCAAACAAAAGTGAGCGGAGTGCTGGAGCAAGAAGTACTCAACCCAAGGATAGACTCAAAAGGAATTGGCTCGGACTCGAGAAGTGGGGCTGAATTGCCATATGATAATGCTAGAAATAGTATCAACATCTACCTTAATGACAGCAGTCAAACTTCACCTAACCGACTAAATTTATACACAGTGAAGGTTTAATGTAAATATATGCTAAAAGATAGCCAAACCACATATGCACAGTACCAAACAAGTCATTTCTGAAAAGTTATTTTTCGAAATCGAAACAGTTTCTCCGATTTCCTTAAATCAGACACAACAATTACATTTTCTTGACCCGAATATTCAGAAAAACAATTATTGTAGTTGTATTAAATTAAACGTGCAACCGATATAATAGGCCCACGACATATGACAAAGTAGCGAACATTCTGAAATGTTAGATAGAACAAACAAAAATAATTAAGAGAAACAGGAACATAGTACAATGGTTTTACTTTTACAAAATTTTCTGTCTACCGATATCACGATCATTTATCCGATTTCTTTGAAGATTGACCGCCACCACTACCACTGCTAGGTTTAGACTTATCATCGGTTTTAGAAGAACCACCTCCTTCCTTTTTCTCTTTCTAAAACAAACAGTATGGTAGCTTAACTGGAGTCAAAGACTGCTCAAAATTTGGATGCAAATGTTATATAGGTTCATTAAGTACTGACTAAAGATTATAAAAGTGCTCAATTAAATACTCACAAGTCTTGAAAAATTACACTTCAGTCAAGGGCGGATCCAGGGGTGGGGTCGCCCCCCCCCCCGTTGCGATTAGAAAGTAAAAAATTAAGGAAAAAATAAGGGGCAAAAACCGAAAAATTTCACGCCGTCGGCGCAAATTTTCTTCGTAACAGCACATGTCAATTAGGCATCGTGTCTATAAAGAAAAAGCTGAAATGCATCAGAATTTTCGTAGAAAATTTCCAAAAATGAGTCAGTAATATTTTCAAAATGCGAAGAATTAAAGATTTGAAGACCGATTTTATTGCAAAAACAAAAATTTCTCTAACTCTCCCTGGCAAAAAATGTTCCCGTGGAGATCCGCACACCCCGTCACGAAATCATGGATCCGCCAGTGACTTCAGTGGACCGACTCAGTATTTGATTGGCAACAAATAGACTGTTCCAGAACAATGGAAGGTTAACAGACTTTTTGCAGCATGACAGCAACGTACATAGGTGAAGTCTGGAATCCAGAAATAAACAGTAGAGACGCTCAGCTGAACTGTTTCCAATACCTGAAATTTAGCTAAGGTCTCCTGTATTTCCTTGCTGTTGGGATCCACTCCAGGCAAAGTCTTCACCAGATCCTGTAGGGCGGCCGGGTCTGTCAGCAGATCCGCAAATTCGTTCTGCTCTTCCTCCTCCTCCTCCTCCTCTTTTTCTTCTTCTTCTGCATCGGTCTTCAGCTTCTTCGCAACATTACCAGAGCTTGCCTAAAAGAAGATACTTTTAGTCTACCAAACAAACGAGACTAGGCACCATCAGTCATCAGATATGGCCTAAAATCTGAACAGGAAAACAGGAAATAAAAACAACATAAGACCAGCTAGCAGGACAGAAATAAGACAGACCACCGTTTTCGACAGCGCGTAAGCATGAAAAACAATTGGCCAATTTTCATAACGAAATCAAATCAAACTATACCTCAGCTTTCCCAGATTCTTCTGTTTCCATCTGTTCTTCAGCTAAACACAACCAAAGAGAAAAAGTCTGTGTGTAGGAACATGTATGTAAGTAAACATTGGACATTATACATGCAATAAACCTTGTAATACTTCCATACTTATTTTTCCATTACCTAAGGCAGGCAGCTAAATCTATGCGTCTACTCTATTCTGGTAAGTAAATGTAAGGCTAACCCCCGGAGAATTCTTCTACCTTTGCAGGGTCTACGGAGCCGGTGCTCAACCCCGGATACACAGCCCTTGTGCCAGAAGTGCCACCTCAACGATGACTACAACCGTGGAGGAGGGGGTGTGAGCTCCCCAAGGCTGATGCCCTACACAGTCTCCTGTTACCTTCCCACAAAAGTCATACCCATTAACAGTCCAATTAAGAATGGTTAGCAGGGAAGGCTAGAGCTCACGGCGAAGCGATACAGGCTTATTTCTTTGTTTCCAAGGGGATCTGAGAAAGCTTTCCGACAAAGAAGTCCAACAATATCGGTTAGCTTAGAGTTACCTTTAGGCGGCCAGATAATTCCCATTACGCAAAGAGCCAGCCTCGTCACCGGACAAAAGTTCTGGTGTCACAAAAAAGGGATTGAGCTAATTAAGAAATTTCTAAATAATGTCTAAAAATACAATTAACAGAATCCAATACACATTTAGTACCTTCCGCCTGCATGGACATTCGCAAAGCCCAAGCAATCTGTTCCTCCTCAGTCATAGCCTCCAAATTTGGCTGACCATCGGCACCCATTGGAGGAGCAACACTAGCCGCAGCTTCTCCAGCATCTACAACAGACAGCAATAGTAGAAAAACTATTAAAAAGCAACACACGGAAGTCCTGATATAATGTTATAGTTAACTGACATTATCTGACTGAATGGCTAAGTTTTTGCCAAGAGTGCATAATGATAAGAGTGTGACAGCTGGCAGGTTGTCTGCTATCAGCTCAAGGTACATGCTCTACACGCTAACGCCCTATCCCCCCCACTAACGTGTACCTAGTGACCCCCCCACAAATCAGACCCCAGTGAAATCCACTAGGGTCTGATTTGTGTGGGGGGTCACTAGGCACCGATTTGCGGGGTGAGGCTAGGGCGTTATCGTGCAGAGCATGTACGTGCAGCTGATAACAGAGGAGAGCTTGCTGCTGTCATACTCTTATCATTATGTACTCTTGGTTTTAAAAAGCTAATCAAGAAAGCCCAGAAGCTCAGAACTCCTTCTCTGAACTAAATAACTGGCTAGAGATCATAAGCATGCGCACCCTCAGGTATCGGTTCCACAGACTGACCAGTCCCAGTAGTTCGTCTAGCTTCTGCTTCCTGTCGCTGACGCTGTTCTTCCATGCTCACACGAAGAGCCTAAAACATTTACGCCTAAGCCATTAATCATGCATTCATACATACCGTAAGCTAAACACAAGCATGAAGGAGCTGATCTTACCATAAATGTCTACTAATTGAGCTCCCTTTTTAAACATTGTATGCATACAACAGGAACAACACCCCAGAACCATTTCAACATCTCATTTTCATAATTGTTGTTTTAGAACTTAAACGAAAAATTCAGTTGACTCAGCTGCGAAACCAGTCAATGGTGGAAACCGAGTACAAACACCCAAAATGTTGATTAGCCAGCATGTGCATTATGGTTTCTACCCGTTTCCCGCTTATTTCGTCGGGCCAAATCAATCAAAAAAGTGTTCAGATACAGCTGTCAGAAGTTTTTGCTCAATATTAACGACACAGACAAGTTAATTGTCTGTACTAAACTAAATTCCTGAGTTTATTCTAAACAGACTTATGCGCGTTAGTATTATTAAGAGTACATAATATATAAGAGTGTGACAGCAGGCAGGTTCTCTGTTATCAGCTGCAGGTACATGCTCTTGCACGCTAACGGCTGACCCCCCCCACAAACGTGTACGTTCACTTCAAACAAATTTGGCCGCTACGCTTGCATGCTGAAGCTCGAAAACACAACTACTCAGTTTCAGTTGGTTCAATGTGCGTCTCTTGCGATCTTTAACACGCAAAGATAGCGTTCTAATTTCTTTGAAGCGAGCATACACCTTTGCGGGGGGACAGCCGTTAGCGAATATAGCGTGTACCTGCAGCTGATATCAGAGATCCTGCTAGCAGTCACACTCTTATCTATTATGTAGAAAACGTTATAAATGTAGGTCTTTAAAAGCCATCATATTGATTTCTTTAGTTTTCTTTTTGTATTAATATTGCGCGAGCACCACTTCAAAATTTACGTCAAACAAACAAGTTTTTCTATTAAACTGGTGTTACAACAAATGTAACGCACCAAAGCCAATTCAGGATCCTCATTAGGATCTACTCCAAAGTCCATGCCTCCAGCACCGCCCGCCCCAATAGGAGGAGCAGCCCCGTCCTCCCCACGAAGAATGGGACTGCTCACGAGAGCCTCCGAGAGCGGAGAACCTGCCGGAACTGTGACCATATGCGACCTTAAATTTGCAACCACATGCACCTTTTAGGTACGGAAAATATTATGAAGATATACATAGGTAACAAACTGCTATAAACGAGGAAAATGGTATGAATTATATGATTGACTAGAAGAAAACCGCTGCAAAGCCAACATCGAGGCTGTAATTCTCCAGAAGCGTTGTTCTACCATGCTAGGTTGATGAAAAGCTGGCTGGATGCTCGAAATCGATAGAAAAGTACTTACAACCTACCCAGTTCCTTCTCGTCCATTCAAAGTTTCAATGAAAGACTTCAATAGGGCACTGTTCTTCTCCTAAAAATGTTTACATTCCCAAAAGCACATTTAGAAATTTACGAGGGGAAAAGCTGCTAGTATAATGACAAACAGGAAAAATGCTCCGCAAGGGAGCTAATCTGGGCTTATTCTAGGGGTTTCTTCTGGGGGGGGGGGCGAAAATTTTTCTGAAAATATGCTTAAAATAGCGCTATGTTTCTAGCAGTTAATTTTTATTGCAAAACGACGCAGATTTAAAGTGGTCGAAAAGGCAAAAAATGTGTAAAGAAATCTGAGCAAGTTTTTCAGGGCGAAATTTGGTGCCAAAAAGGGGCACCCTTTGGTTTGGGAGAGAAAGTCGTTTATGGGAGCCTCACTAGAATAAGCCCAGCTAATAAGAAGTTGGAACATGTAAAATTCCAACTGTTAAAGGAAGAAAGACAAGCCTTGAAAGCTAGGACTTCGGAGAGTCCTTAATAAGCTCATACTGGCGCTTTTGATTTCAAGAAGCAACAATTCCTGCATAGGATGCATGCAGAACTCATACGTTAGTCTGGTATTCGGTGATCATATTTTATATGTAATAAGAATAAATACGTACACGTACATGCGTAATTATTCAAATTTATTTATCTATCTTGACTGACATTCTTAGTAGTATTTCAATTGCATTTTCAACAAAATATGAGACTCTGAACTGTCCCATGATTTACAATATACAGAAATAGAGAGATCTAGCGGCAGGGGCGCATTTAGGGGGGGGGGCTGCCGCCCCCCCCCCCGAAACCAGAAGTAATGGAAAAATGTTATTGTCCGCGCGTAGTGCGGACATAAAATTTCAAAAATTGACTTCATTTTTGCTTAATTTATCCTTATTTCAGCGTTCTAAGCCGTTCAATAGCAACTTTTTTAATATTTTCAAAAAAATTGCACTTTTGCTTAATTTACGCTTATTTTTGCATTTGAAACCTTCTTTTCAAAAATTTTTAAACTTCGGGGAGGCTTCGCACAACAGACCCCCAAATGTTTTTAGCACCCCCTGAAAAAATTTCCGATGTGCGCCACTGTCTAGCGGATATATATATTTATGTTTGTTTACTGCTCACTGCATGAACGCGAAGCTAAGATTCCCTATTCGACCGAAATATGTGGGATGGCGCCGATATGAGCCTATCAAGGACTCAGAACTCATATTAGCTTTTCAAGGCTTGTCTTTCTTCCCTTCTCAGGCGGAATTTTACATATTCCTGACCATACATGTGCTTCTGGGGTGGGTCACCCCACACCGGGCCCACAGCCCCCCCCCCCCCCCCCCCCCAGAATAAGGATTCTTCCGGTCTTTGGGCAAAAAATCCGGGTTTCCGTCCGGCGGCTCACCCCCCCCCCCCAGAATTTTCCATCCTGCACATGCCTATTCCAGAATCATATTAGCACCTTCTAGTTTGCCCAGGTACTAGACGACGTCCGTAATCAGAGCTTAACAGAATCGTACTTGTATCAGCATATGTTGTTTTGGGTAATCACAACGTTGTTAGTTTAACTAGCCTTAAAGTACTGTTTCTACTAAATTAAGGAAACCACAATACGTTACTGGTTCTAGATCGCTACTTACATCGTCACCAAAACTGATAACATCAACA
>JASAND010020230.1:0-18431 GCA_030248195.1 Trissonchulus latispiculum
TCAGCTCCAGCTCGTAACGTTTGACCTGAGCGACGACCACAAAAATGGTCACTTTTCGCTATGAGCCGAGCTTCCTTGCGGCGCCACTGCGGCGCTGGGGCAGCTGCGGCGCAAAAAGTGTTGTGATTCTTAAATTCTTTAGAGGGTACTACTGGACCCCATAGCCCTTTAGGTTGGCCCACCGCTGCAGATCACGTGAAAGCGGCGAACATTATGTATATACAATACAACCATCAAATAGGGAGAAACCGGAAAAAAAACATCGCCGCCATAACCGGTCCGGGGCGCAACTTTTTAACGGTAAGTGATACGGGGCTGAAACTTCACAGACATACTAAACTCGATGTGCTCTACAATTTGCGCATGAAATCTGCGCAGGATCTGCGCAGGATTTTGCGCAGCTTATTTTACACTGTCTCCAGCCACTTTTCACACATATTATAGGGGTCGCCGCCGCGACCCCTATGATATATACGTATATATTAGGGATCGATCGGAACTCCAAAAAACCGGAACCGGAACTGGCTTTAAAAAACCGGAACCAGCTCTTTAACACTACAAAAATCGAAAAAATTTTCTGGCGTTTTGGACAACTTTTGTGCAATTTTTCGCTTTTTTGTAGCTACTAGAATATTGTAATAACGTTTTTATGTAATTATTTCAACGCATAAATATAAAATTTGCACGTTAATATGAGAATTTTGTCTTATCATATAGTTAAAACTTTGCTGTATATACCTATAAAACTTAAATTAAACAGGGTATGAATGCATTATTGAGCGAGCATATTTTCAATACAATAGAAGGCTGTTACATCCACTTTATCACACCGAATCTGCCTGAATGATTTAATCGAATGCACGTTGACAGAGAAAATTTACTGAAAATTAAAAATTAAGTTCTTAGTTAGGATGATATAAAATAAAGCTAAATAAATAGATAGTATATATAAAATTGATTCCACGAAAGATATTTATATCTGAAAGTATCAAAGACTGTTTTAAGAACTTTCGGCAAGAAACACAGTTTTCGGTAAATATAAGCCAGAAACATATTTAGTGTTTTATTGGATTTACCTGACAATTTCTAGTCATGATCAAAAATTTCATAAAGTTAGAGCTCCAAGAAAATTTCCATCATTTTCAGAACACAAATAAAAATTGTCGCGAGAATCATATTGACATCGACATTCTTGGCATATATATACGTACGATTAAGTTTACTTTTATGCTGTCTGTATATTATGTTCAAGTGAAAATTCAAATTTTTCTGAAAATTGCTATTCTTGTTTAAATTATTGTAAATTTTCGCTGTATCTGGCTATGAGCTCAGGCAACATTAGATTCAAAAATTGGTCTTGTTTAGAACATCAGCTTTCAAGTTTTGTGCATGGGTGACCTTTGCGTCTAATTATATATATAATTATACACTTTTTATTGGAGTTTTCTACATAACGAAAGTGCTAATTTTTCCACTTTTCGACAGAGTGTTTGCCGTTGTTAAATTTTCATCCATTAAACATGAGGATAAAATTTTTCAAACGTTTCAAAGAAAATTGAATTAAATTTAATTTCTCCTTTTTGGATAGCTTCATCTGGATTATTAAATTTTAAATGACATCTCTTCAAAATATAGAAATCTTTCTATTTGTTCCATCCATATAGTCAAGCGGGAAAAAACCCACTTTTCAGATTTTTGGCCAGAACTTTTTAATGGTTTGACATATCGAAACGTTGATTATACAGGTAGCTAGGCCTAGTCGTAAGCTTTCTTATGAGCTATAGAACACCTCTGTAGGGTGTGCCGTTAGCGAGAAAAATTGTCTCAAAACTGGCGGGGAAAAAACCCAATGCGGGAAAAAACCCATATGCGGGAAAAACCTAAAAAATTTTTGGCAATCTGCCAGGAGCATTTCTAACCATTCCAAATGAAAGAGCGGGTTGTTTTTAGTACAACTGCATCAAAATATATTAGTTTTTGTATTAAAATTGAGGTCATATGGTCATTTGAAAATGTTGTATCTTTAACACATAAACACAAGAAATAAAAATGCTCCTCTGGAGCATGAAAAAGTAATATGGGTGGTGGTGAGGTTGCGAAATCAAGAGAGGACTAGTCTTTAAAATGCTTAATATGGAGCTAGGTTAAAAAATAGAAGAGGACTAGGTTGTGAGCGAATTAATATGGGCACAGCTTCGCCGAACAACCCATATTCGCGGTTTGTAAATGTAAATTATTATGCATATCCACGATACATTTGGTTTATAGTTCATAAATAACCTACAGCTACGGTATGTGCTCGAGCTTTATTCGAACTTTTATTTTAGCAAACGTTTTCTTCGAAAGTGCTTCATACTAACCAGCTCATTTTACGTATCCATTTATACGGAAAATTTATATTCAAGAATAATTTAGGACTCTCCCACGATTTTCTATTTCCTCCTGACTTGGACCAATAGCTTTAGCATCATATCCTTAGATCTCTCCTAGTAGTAGAGCCTGCGATAGTTCAACACAACAAAACTAGTAACAAAAATGCCCTAACGGTCATTGCTAAAGGGGAGAATAGGGAAATGCTGCTAAAGCGGAAAAATGCCAATAGTTTCGTGCAGATTAATGTCTAGTCAGCGCCTAAAATGATTGAAACCAGCTTTCGAGTGCAGAATAGGGAAACTAGTCAGCGCCTAAAATGATTGAAACCAGCTTTCGAGTGCAGAATAGGGAAACTAGTCAGCGCCTAAAATGATTGAAACCAGCTTTTTGGTGCAGAATAGGGAAACTAGTCAGCGCCTAAAATGATTGAAACCAGCTTTCGAGTGCAGAATATGGAAACTAGTCAGCGCCTAAAATGATTGAAACCAGCTTTTTGGTGCAGAATAGGGAAACAAGTCAGCGCCTAAAATGATTGAAACCAGCTTTTTGGTGCAGAATAGGGGACTAGCCAGCGCCTAAAATGATTGAAACGTGAAAATGATTGAAACCTTAGTTGCAGATAAGGTTAAACATCATTTATATTCTTGAAATCTACATGCGTACACGTGTACATATGTATTATTATACTACGTTGTCGTGGTGGAGAAAAGGTCTATTTGACGAAGTGTTTGTTTACGTACCACACACGTATATATTATGTTTACATGTACATTTTGTTTTAGGGGATGGGTGACTGATTCAGTTTGTTGAACGATTGTTTGATACTCATTGCATCCAGTCACACCGGAAACCATATTATAAACATTGCACCGTCTCATTGTTCAGTGCAGCTCCTTGTGCGGAGTTACATACTTTATCATCTCTACTGATAGAGTTATCTCATAGCCTTTCCCATACCACTGTATATACTCACGCCATTGCGATTGAGTATCTGAGCACTTCACGCGAATAGGGTGGATGGCGAGAGAGGCGCGTAGGGAAAAGGAGAAGAAGGGGAAAAGGAGAGAAAAGGGAAAGGAGAGAAAGGGAAAAAGGGAAGAAGAGAAGGGAAAAGGGAAGAGAGAAGGGAAAAGGGAAGAGAAAAAGGGAAAAGGGGAAGCAGAAGGGAAAAGGGGAAGCAGAGAAGGGAAAAAAAGGAAAAAGGGGGCGGAGAAGAGGGGGGAAAGAGAGGAGGAAGGAAGGAGGGGAGAAGGGAAACAAGGGGGGGGGGAAAAGAAAGAGGGGGGAAAAGAGAAGAAGAACAGGAAGGAGGGGAAGAAGGGAAGGAAGAAGGGAGGGGAAGGGGAGAAAAAGAGAAGAAAAGAGGAAAAAGGAGAAGGAAAGAGGAAAAAGGAGGAGGAAGAAAAAGAGAGGAAAAAAAGAAGGAAAGAAAAAGAAAGAGAGAAAAGGAAAGGAAAGGAGGAAAGAGGAGGGGAAGAGGAAAAGGAGAAAAAAAGAGAAGAAGAGAAAGGGGAAAAAAGAAAGAGGGGAAGAAAAAAGAAAAGGGAAGAAAGGGGAAGAAGGAGGAAGAGAAGAAAAGGAGAGAAGGAGGAGAAGAGGAAAGAAGAAGAAAAGGGAGAAGGAGGAAAAAAAAAAAAAGAGGGGGAGGGGGGGGAGGCTCTATTCTGCCCCAGACGCTGGTTTCAATCATTTTAGGCGCTGACTGTATTTCCTATTCTGCCACAGACGCTGGTTTCAATCATTTTAGGCGCTGGCTAGTCCCCTATTCTGCACCAAAAAGCTGGTTTCAATCATTTTAGGCGCTGACTAGTTTCCCTATTCTGCACTCGAAAGCTGGTTTCAATCATTTTAGGCGCTGACTAGTTTCCCTATTCTGCACTCGAAAGCTGGTTTCAATCATTTTAGGCGCTGACTAGACATTAATCTGCACGAAACTATTGGCATTTTTCCGCTTTAGCAGCATTTCCCTATTCTCCCTTTAGCAATGACCGTTAGGGCATTTTTGTTACTAGTTTCTTGCATTTTTCCGCTGTATATCATATACTTATTACTTTTCGAGGAAATAAGCAACCGGCATTTTCACGGTTAAGATGTGTGTAGCAATGTCGGGGGGGGGTAGTGGCGCCGCATGGGCTAGGATAAAGACCAAAAAACTTCTATATACGTATATTAGGACCTTTTATGAAAAGTTGTGTCCACAAAAGCGAGTGTTTAGCGCAATTTTCTGAATGGCTGACGATATTCGGGGGGGTCGCGGCGCCGCGTGGGGTAGGACAGAAATCAAAATAGCACTCTTTTAGTGACACTTATGAAAGATTGAGAACGCAAATGTGTGTTTAACGCACCTCTCTGATCGGTTGCCGATATGGGGGGGGGGGGGTAGCGGCGTCGCGATGGGTAGGACAGAAATCAAAATAGCACTCTTTTAATGGCACGTTTTTTGAAATATTGAGAACGCATATGTGTCTTTAACGCACTGTTTTTTTGTGTTTTTTCTTTTTATTGTGTTTTCGCAGGGGGGGGGGTAATTACGTACTCTTTAATGTGAATTTGAGAACGCAAATGTGTTTAACGCAGTTCATGATCGGTTGCCGATATGGGGGGGGGGGGTAGCGGCGCCGCGTGGGTTAGGACAGAAATCAAAGTAGCGCTCTTTTAATGGCACTTTTTTGAAAGATTGAGAACGCAAATGTGTGTTTAACGCACTGTTTTTTTATTTTTTATTGTGTTTTCGCAGGGGGGGGGGGTAATTACGTACTCTTTAATGTGAATTTGAGAACGCAAATGTGTTTAACGCAGTTCATGATCGGTTGCCGATATGGGGGGGGGGGGTAGCGGCGCCGCGTCCATCAGCAACCGGCATTTTCACGGTTAAGATGTGTGTAGCAATGTCGGGGGGGTTTTGGCGCCGCGTGGGCTAGGATAAAGACCAAAAAACTATCTATCTATCTATATATATATTAGGACCTTTTATGAAAAGTTGTGTCCACAAAAGCGAGTGTTTAGCGCAATTTTCTGAATGGCTGACGATATTTGGGGGGGGGGGGCGCCGCGTGGGGTAGGACAGAAATCAAAATAGCACTCTTTTAATGGCACTTTTTATTAAAGATTGGGAAAAGAATGTGTGTTTAACGCAGCCCTCTGATCGGTTGCCGATATTTTTGTAACGGCGCCGCGTGGGTTAGGACAGAAATCAAAATAGCACTCTTTTAATGGCACTTTTTATGAAAGATTGAGGACGCAAATGTGTCTTTAACGCACTGTTTTTTTTGTGTTTTTTATTGCGTTTTCGCAGGGGGGGGTAATTACGTACTCTTTAATGTAAATTTGAGAACGCAAATGTGTTTAACGCAGTTCATGATCGGTTGCCGATATGGGGGGGGGGGGTAGCGGCGCCGCGTGGGGTAGGACAGAAATCAAAATAGCACTCTTTTAATGGCACTTTTTATGACAGATTGAGAACGGAAATGTGTATTTACCGCAGCTCTCTGATCGTTTGCCGATATTTCGGGGGGGGGGCGGGTAGCGGCGCCACCTGGGGTAGGACAGAAATCAAAATAGCACTCTTTTAATGGCACTTTTTAAGAAAGATTGAGAACGCAAATGTGTTTAACGCAGTTCATGATCGGTTGCCGATATGGGGGGTAGCGGCGCCGCGTGGGGTAGGACAGAAATCAAAGTAGCGCTCTTTTAATGGCACTTTTTTGAAAGATTGAGAACGCAAATGTGTTTAACGCACTTTTTTTATTTTTTATTGTGTTTTCGCAGGGGGGGGTAATTACGTACTCTTTAATGTAAATCTGTGAACGCAAATGTGTTTAACGCAGCTCTCTGATCGGTTGCCGATATTGGGGGGGTAGCGGCGCCGCGTGGGGTAGGACAGAAATCAAAATAGCACCCTTTTAATGGCACTTTTTATTAAAGATTGAGAAAAGAATGTGTGTTTAACGCAGCCCTCTGATCGGTTGCCGATATTTTTGTAACGGCGCCGCGTGGGTTAGGACAGAAATCAAAATAGCACTCAATTAATGGCACTTTTTATGAAAGATTGAGAACGCAAATGTGTGTTTAATCTTTAAAACAGGAAATAATGTTTAAGACTCAAATTTAAAACCTAGCATGAACTGTACAACTAAATAACTAACCTATAATTAACCAAGTTTAATGTAAGGAAGACAACAACACTTTACTTTGATTAGAAAAATTAAAAATGTACATATGTATTGAATCAGATCGCAATCATAAAAGTATATATAACATACACAAATAACATCATTTAAGCAAATACATACAATTACATGATTCTAAGCGATGCATCCTAGAATGTTTCGCTGTCGAATGGAGGGGTCCTCCAACGACAAAAAATGTTCGCGTCACCAAGGGCTTTCATTTGATACCAAACTTGGAAATATTTTAAAAAATCGATTTTTGACCAGTCCGGACCCTGGACAGGGCGCCACAGGCCGCTGGGGCCACTTTGGAGGGGTCCTCCAATGACAAAAAATGTTCGCCTCACCAAGGGCTTTCATTTGATACCAAACATGGCCACTTTTGGAAAAATCGATTTTTGGCCATTTTGGACCGGTCCGGACCCTGGTCAGGGCGCCACAGGTCGCTGGGGCCACTTTGGAGGGGTCCTCCAATGACAAAAAATGTTCGCCTCACCAAGGGCTTTCATTTGATACCAAACATGGCCACTTTTGGAAAAATCGATTTTTGGCCATTTTGGACCGGTCCGGACCCTGGTCAGGGCGCCACAGGCCACTGGGGCCACTTTGGAGGGGTCCTCCAATGACAAAAAATGTTCGCCTCACCAAGGGCTTTCATTTGATACCAAACTTGACCACTTTTGGAAAAATCGATTTTTGGCCATTTTGGGCATGGTCCACGGTCCGGACCCCTGGCCAGGGCGCCACAGGGGTCCGGGCGAAACCTACTATAGCCTACGGCGTAGTCCTCCCGCACCCCAGCCCAAATCCCAAATAAGAGAGACCTGCTCACTGTAGATATTTCTGTAGAAGAGGTTAAAGTTGGAGTTGCGCCACAGTAGGGCCCACCACCATCAGGGTGCCCCCCAGCCACATGGATAGGTCCTACAGCGAAACTAATGGGCCATTTAGATTCACCATATAGGGGTTCCTATTCGAATACGAAACCTCAGCCCAGCAGCTCTTATGTATATATAGGGCTGCCTACTCCGTAGGCCCTGACCCCCCCTTTTACACGTTAACTAGTGACCCCTGGCCAGGGCGCCACAGGAGGTCTAGCAGCAAAACCTCGCTTCGGTCACATGTTCACGTTAGGGTGATGCCATAAATCCAATATGAGCACCAGGCTTTGAGCGCACCTCTCTGTAAACTGATTAATAAATTTTCGGACTTAGTTTTCCGGGGGGGTCAAAAATCGCAAAATCCTAGGAGTACACAGACCTCTGGGGGGGTCTTAGCGCGAAAAGAAAAATTTGCCCTAAAATTCGGGGGTTTCTATCCACAAAAATAGCAAAAGTTTATAGAAATTTTTTGTCCTCCGACCTCTAGGGTTGGTGGAAAAAAAAATGGAGAAAACTGTGTAACGGTAAAAGGACCTAATTTGCATATCTCGAGATTGGCTCGACCGATTCGGCTGAAATTTTCACAGCATGTACCCCTGCCCACGGGCTCTTCACATAGCGAGTTTGAGCTCGATCGGTCCACTCCTCCGTGAGTTATTAAAAAAAACAGTTTCCAATAAGGCGCACAACGTGCAAATTTCCCTATTCTAGGTAGTGCGCTAACGCGCACTACCTGATAATGTATAATCCTCTAAGAACAACCCTCAAAGAAAAGAAGATCTATCTAGGGACAAGAAACAGTTAGCTTTAGCTACTCCAGATGGTCGAATTAACCAGTTCACTTATTTAACATTCAAAGACGACACTGTAGTTTATTTACATCAGTTTGTCTGACCAACGCACAAGTAGCTAAACCCAACTGCAATCGAGTCACCTAAATTTCCTCCATCTTTTCTTTGAAGGTCGTTAACACATACAATATACGCATGAATGCAATGGGTGGACAGGGGAGGGGTGAAATGGGGAGGGGTAGAAAGGGGAGGGGTGGAAAGGGGAGGAGTGGAAAGGGAGCGGTGGGTAAGGGTCACAACCGCTCAGTCCATCTATCCACCGCTCATTCCTTTTCTTTTGTCCGAGGTCTGCCTGGATACATCATCTACACCGCAGTACATGGTAAATCCTAAAACATAAATTATTAAAATAAACTGAAATAGGACTCTTACTACCTCTGTGTCCTCCATTTTTCACGTACTGCACCTTATTGCATACTTGTTTTTTTAATAAGTCACGGAGGAGTGGTCCGATCGGTCTCAAACTTGCAGTGTGTAGAGTCTATACGCAGGGGTACATGCAGTACAAGTGTCATTCAATGAGAAAAATTGTTCGCCCCACCAAGGGCTTTCATTCGAAACCAAACTTGAAAACTTTTCAAAAATCCTTTTTGACCTGTCCGGACCCTGGCCAGGGCGCCACAGGCCGCTGGGTCCACTTTTGAGGGGTCGTCCAATGAGAAAAAATGTTCGCCTCACCAAGGGTTTTCATTTGATACCAAAGTTGGAAATTTCTTAAAAAATCGATTTTTGACCAGTCCGGACCCTGGTCAGGGCGCCACAGGCCGCTGGGACCACTTTGGAGGGGTCCTCCAATGACAAAAAATGTTCGCCTCACCAAGGGCTTTCATTTGATACCAAACTTGGAAATTTTTTAAAAAATCGATTTTTGACCAGTCCGGACCCTGGTCAGGGCGCCACAGGCCGCTGGGTCCACTTTTGAGGGGTCGTCCAATGAGAAAAAATGTTCGCCTCACCAAGGGTTTTCATTTGATACCAAAGTTGGAAATTTCTTAAAAAATCGATTTTTTACCAGTCCGAACCCTGGCCAGAGCGCCACAGGCCGCTGGGGCCACTTTGGAAGGGTCCTCCAACGACAAAAAATGTTCGCCTCACGAAGGGCTTTCATTTCATACCAAACTTGGCTACTTTTGGAAAAATCGATTTTTGACCATTTTGGAACGGTCCGGACCCTGGTCAGGGCGCCACAGGCCGCTGGGGCCACTTTGGAGGGGTCCTCCAACGACAAAAAATGTTCGCCTCACCAAGGGCTTTCATTTGATACCAAACTTGGAAATTTTTTAAAAAATCGATTTTTGACCAGTCCGGACCCTGGTCAGGGCGCCACAGGCCGCTGGGGCCACTTTGGAGGGGTCCTCCAACGACAAAAAATGTTCGCCTCACCAAGGGCTTTCATTTGATACCAAACTTGGAAATTTTTTAAAAAATCGATTTTTGACCAGTCCGGACCCTGGTCAGGGCGCCACAGGCCGCTGGGGCCACTTTGGAGGGGTCCTCCAATCACAAAAAATGTCCGCCTCACCAATGGCTTTCATTTGATACCAAACTTGGCCACTTTTGGAAAAATTGATTTTTGGCCATTTTGGACCGGTCCGGACCCTGGTCAGGGCGCCACAGGCCGCTGGGTCCACTTTGGAGGGGTCCTCCAATGACAAAAAATGTTCGCCTCATCAAGGGCTTTCATTTGATACCAAACTTGGCCACTTTTGGAAAAATCGATTTTTGGCCATTTTGGACCGGTCCGGACACTGGTCAGGGCGCCACAGGCCGCTGGGACCACTTTGGAGGGGTCCTCCAATGACAAAAAATGTTCGCCTCACCAAGGGCTTTCATTTGATACCAAACTTGGCCACTTTTGGAAAAATCGATTTTTGACCATTTTGGACCGGTCCGGACCCTGGTCAGGGCGCCACAGGCCGCTGGGTCCACTTTGGAGGGGTCCTACAATGACAAAAAATGTTCGCATCATCAAGGGCTTTCATTTGATACCAAACTTGGCCACTTTTGGAAAAATCGATTTTTGGCCATTTTGGACCGGTCCGGACACTGGTCAGGGCGCCACAGGCCGCTGGGACTACTTTGGAGGGGTCCTCCAATGACAAAAAATGTTCGCCTCACCAAGGGCTTTCATTTGATACCAAACTTGGAAATTTTTTAAAAAATCGATTTTTGACCAGTCCGGACCCTGGTCAGGGCGCCACAGGCCGCTGGGGCCACTTTGGAGGGGTCCTCCAACGACAAAAAATGTTCGCCTCACCAAGGGCTTTCATTTGATACCAAACTTGGAAATTTTTTAAAAAATCGATTTTTGACCAGTCCGGACCCTGGTCAGGGCGCCACAGGCCGCTGGGGCCACTTTGGAGGGGTCCTCCAACGACAAAAAATGTCCGCCTCACCAAGGGCTTTCATTTCATACCAAACTTGGACACTTTTGGAAAAATTGATTTTTGGCCATTTTGGACCGGTCCGGACCCTGGTCAGGGCGCCACAGGCCGCTGGGTCCACTTTGGAGGGGTCCTACAATGACAAAAAATGTTCGCATCATCAAGGGCTTTCATTTGATACCAAACTTGGCCACTTTTGGAAAAATCGATTTTTGGCCATTTTGGACCGGTCCGGACACTGGTCAGGGCGCCACAGGCCGCTGGGACCACTTTGGAGGGGTCCTCCAATGACAAAAAATGTTCGCCTCACCAAGGGCTTTCATTTGATACCAAACTTGGCCACTTTTGGAAAAATCGATTTTTGACCATTTTGGACCGGTCCGGACCCTGGTCAGGGCGCCACAGGCCGCTGGGACCACTTTGGAGGGGTCCTCCAATGACAAAAAATGTTCGCCTCACCAAGGGCTTTCATTTGATACCAAACTTGGCCACTTTTGGAAAAATCGATTTTTGGCCATTTTGGGCATGGTCCACGGTCCGGACCCCTGGCCAGGGCGCCACACGGGTCCGGGCGAAACCTACTATAGCCTATGCTGTAGTGCTCCCGCACCCCACCCCAAATCCCAAATAAGAGAGACCTGCTCACTGTAGATATTTCTGTAGAAGAGGTTAAAGTTGGAGTTGCGCCACGGTAGGGCCCACCACCATCAGGGTGCCCCCCAGCCACATGGATAGGTGATAGAGCAAAACTAATGGGCCATTTAGATTCACCATATAGGGGTTCCTATTCGAATACGAAACCTCAGCCCAGCAGCTCTTATGTATAGGGCTGCCTACTCCGTAGGCCCAGACCCCCCCCTTTTACACGTTAACTAGTGACCCCTGGCCAGGGCGCCACAGGAGGTCTAGCAGCAAAACCTCGCTTCGGTCACATGTTCACGTTAGGGTGATGCCATAAATCCAATATGAGCACCAGGCTTTGAGCGCACCTCTCTGTAAACTGATTAATAAATTTTCGGACTTAGTTTTCCGGGGGGGTCAAAAATCGCAAAATCCCAAGACTACACAGACCTCTGGGGGGGTCTTAGCGCGAAAAGAAAAATTTGCCCAGAAATTCGGCACTTTCTATCCACAAAAATAGCAAAAGTTTATAGGAATTTTTTGTCCTCCGACCTCTAGGGTTGGTGGACAAAAAAATGGAGAAAACTGTGTAACGGTAAAAGGACCTAATTTGCATATCTCGAGATTGGCTCGACCGATTCGGCTCAAATTTTCACAGCATGTACCCCTGCCCACGGGCTCTTCACATAGCGGGTTTGAGCTCGATCGGTCCACTCCTCCGTGAGTTATTAAAAAAACAGTTTCCAATAAGGCGCACAACGTGCAAATTTCCCTATTCTAGGTAGTGCGCTAACGCGCACTACCTGATAGTCTTTGAGGTTTGTGGGGAGGTGGGGAAATCTTTTATTTTGTATATTGGTAGACAAAATGAGAGAAACCCTTACATTTTTAATGGAAATACATTGATAAATTCTGATGGATGTTCCGATCTGGGTGTGTGGGTTCCTCCAAAATCTAAAGTTTGGAGTGCACATAAATCGCATTGCGAATAAGGCTTTGTCTGTTTTGTCTATTATGTTACGAAGCTTTACTTCGGATGACTTATCAGTGAGAATTAGATTATACAAAGCTTATGTATTACCAATATTATCCTATGCTTCGGAAGTTTGGAATCCTTGGCTAAAACAAGATATTGAAAAGATTGAAAAGGTTCAAAAGAAATTTTGTAGTTCGTTTTATGAATTTAGGCATTTATCATATAAGGATCAGTGCGAAGTGTTGGGTTTAGTATCTTTGGAACTAAATAGGTTGATGACTGATTTAACTTTGGTGTATAAGATTGTTTATGGACACGTTGGAATCTCTTTTCAGTCTCTGTTTTCGTTATCAGCTAATGTACGTAACACACGGGGCCATTTGCTTAGGCTAGAGAAACCAAAGTTCTCATTAGACGTTCGAAAATATTTTTTCGCGAACAGGATAGTGAACTCTTGGAATTCTTTGCCTGAAAATATAGTTTTAGCTAAAGATTTGAAATCTTTTAAGGAGCTTTTGTTTGAAAGCAGGCACTTGCTTTTGCGATATCTCGTTGTTTACAAATGGTAGGTTGGAGATCACATTAAGTTGGTTATATGAATGCCTGAGTTTGTAACTTTCTCTGTCTTATGTTAATGGTATATTTTGTATTTGAGTAAATCGATGTACCGTCCTTGTTGAAATTCTTTTGGAGTAAATCTTTCTTCTTCTTCCCGCTGCCTCTCAGCAAATTTTTTGGGACTTTGAAAAATTTGGAAATTTTGGTCCATGGGGGTCAGACAGGGTCAACTTTGAGGGCCACCAGGCGCGTAGCCAGGGGGGGGCACGGGGGGCATGCCCCCCCCCCGAAATTGGATTGCCCCCCTGAGAATATCTCCCATCAGGAAATATTTATGACGCAGACAGCAGCTGTAGGCTGCGTTGAGCCTGAGAATTGATGAAAATTAAAGCAATTTAGAAGTAAAATCCAAAATTTTTCGAGCCTTCGGCGCGAATTATTGCATATTTCGTCTTCGTCAATCTTAAAATGTCTTTTCAATTCATGTAATCGTAAATGACCTGATATATTATTATAGCACGTCTATTAGTGTTGTTATTATTATTAGTCTACCACGTCAGTAGTATTATAGCACGTCTGTATCTTTCAATACAATGAGACAAAGTCAAGGATCAAAACTTGCCATTTGTCCGACGTGGAAAAATCACAAAAATGAACCTTACGGACGAACCGCCCATCAATATAAGCTGATATTTACAAGTTTTACTGTGCTTGCCAAGTCTAATCAACGGACAAAATATGAAGAAACTTGATTTTTCAAGGTTGTCCACTGACAACGACTCAATATCTGAACTACTCAGACACTTTATTCTGAAAAATAGCAAAACGTTTTGGCTACCCTGTAACTTTATATATACTAGCATTTCTTCATTAGTTAATTCCCTTCATATAAATTTACGAACCGGCTTTCTGTTGTTTAAACCAAACTGCTTTTGATTATACTAAAGGGCGAAAAATGTGCTCAGAAAAATTCGTTTCAGGCAGCAAAAATAAAAAATTCTTCAACTTCTGGGGGGCTGCGCCCCCCAGACCCCCAAACTGGATAGAGTCAGTTGTGTAAATTATTCAAAGGCGGCATCTTTTATTTGCTGTTACATTTATCTCTTAAAAATTGTTAATTTAAAACTCGAAAAATAAGCTAACGTAATAAAATGCATGCGGTTCCCCTTTTAACTGCCACAATTAAGTTTGAAAAATTTTGGCTTGCCCCCCCCGAAATTTTTTTCTGGCTACGCTAGTGAGGGTCACCCTGAACTACTGGAAAGACCTAGCGCAAAACGTATTACCGTTTCACAGTATGTCTCGAACTTCACGATGGTGTGTGCAATTTGGCTCTAGTGCCTGTGGTGCGATCTGGGGGTGACCTACGACTCGGCGGGGAAAAAAACCAAAATTTCAATTTTTTCTAACCGTTAGCAGCAAAGGAAAAATTCATGCATTTCTTAGCTCAATAGTCTCCTGATCAATTTGGTATAGATTTTACCTAGCTTCAACCGTCTACAGGTGACAGGTGTGGTCCAGGAGCCAATCCCATGAAATTTCTCCAAAAAATATTAAAAATTAAATAAGTTATGGAAAATGTTGTTCCATTTGGTCAGTGAAAATTCACTCAACTACTTGCTCTGCAAGTGCAATTTACAAGTGCAGGTACTTTTTACTTTTTATGAAACAGATTCTGATCGCAAGTGTTGTCCAGCAACTTGCAACTTGCGGACTTGCAACTTGCGGTTTCAGTGCAAGTTCGCAAGTAACACTTGCAGTTTTATGAAACAGTTTACTTGTAACTTGCATATGCAAGTTCCAAGTTTATACTTTTATGTAATTGGCCCCAGGTGACCAAAATTTGACATGGTGCCATTTCAAGCCAAATTTTTTTAATTTCGTCAAAAATCGCCAATTTTTCACTAAAATAGGTCGGGTTTGGCTTTAAATGCAATAAAAACACGTTTTCTATGTGATAGGATGCTTAAACTGCAGAAATTAAACAAATTTCAAAATTTTTTCCCGTCCATGGGTTTTCCCCATCGGTTTGGTTGAAAATTTCCCACAAACCGTAAGTGCTAGAGAGATGTTTTATGGCTCATTTTGAAGCTCTTCGCAAGGCCTCATGGTAGTTATCATTAGATTTTCGATTTGTCGCTTAAGAAAACAGTTACAGCAAAATTCGAAAATTTGGTTTTTATTTCCCACCGCGCTATAGATTTTTAAAAATAGCAAATATTTCACTGTCATAACCTTCAAAAGTTTTATTTATATTGAAGTAAATTTGTTTTCTGTATATATATTTAGTGAAATGATGAAAACTTTGGCAATTTTTAAGTTGCAAGATAAAAATTCAAAATTTTTTAAAACAGCTCGTTTGTCTAAATTAAATCCTCACTGCTTTCCTCAAGAAACTAAATGCTGGTTTGAAATTTCATCCAAAATTTCAGTTTTTTCAGAAAGCTTTTCGAAAATGATTATATAATGGTTCGGATCGGTTCGGGCTTGGTAATTTTCAGGGCTCAGCCCAGAGCATCTCTATTTTAAATTCTTTTTTGAAGCGTCGGTTGGTAGGAAAACACGGATAAAACACATAAACCCAGCTGACACGAAACCTCCTGTTAAAGTTTTGCATTATATATGAACGAGTGTAAACCTCTCCAAAAACTAAAAAACAAACATTAAAATTAGTCAATCAGTTACGTATTTATATATATTTCTTAATGAATATGCAATGCCAGTTGCACATACAGGCTAGATTACGTTAGGCCATGTGCAGGCCCGCACCTAGGATTTTGAACAGGGGGTCCACGGTAAAATGTATCGTGGGTCTGGGGGGCGGAGCTCCCTGAACTTGAAGAATTTTTGCATTTTTGCCCAAAAATATGTAGTATGTACATTGGATGTTTATTTCTTGCAAAAAGTAAATGATCGCGCCAACGGCGCGAAAATTTTTAAAAAATAGCTATTTTTGCCATAAAACTAGCAAAAATTTTCTATTTTGTCACCCCAAAAGGGCTGCGAGCCTGGCCATGTGAGTTTAAATATTAATGCCAGCATGTTTAGTAAATGTTAGGTCACAACATAGCGATAAAGCTGGAGCATAAAAGTAAGTGAGGGGTCTGGGGGCGGATCCCCCAGAAAAACCAGACATTTTGTGAAATTGAGTGCCAGAAGCAATTTTTTGAGCACTTAGAACAACTAATTTTCACTGGCTTTTTCCTACAGGGGGGGGGGGGTGGAGGGCCCCCTTAGAAATCGGTTTCCCCCCCAGACTTGGGTCCCCCCTCCAGGATTCAGGCCTTCCCCCGCAGAACTCAAGTGCCCGGAAAAATAGGGTTTTGAGGGTAAATTTTGAAAAATTTTTGTGCGGTGGCGCTACTTGTACAAAACATTTTGCCTATGAAAACCAAATGTATATATATATATATATATATATATATACAAGTAGGAAAAATGCTCCTTGCAGTCGCATGTAAAATGCAATATGAGCTATGATGGTCAACATTTAAATATGTCAAGGACAAGATTTAAAACGTCTAATATGAGCCAGCATCTAAATCGGTAAAGGACAAGCTGTAACTGGCTAATATGAGCCGCCACGTTTCTCTTGGGCTCATATTGACGCTCGCTGCCGTGGTTTCAACGGCTTGACATCACGACGACCTCTTACCATCTTGCCTACAGACTCTTTACTTTTATTCCCAATCCCAAGTCTGAAAAAATCCTCACCGTCTTGCGTAATGTCATTAGCTTCATATAATGTTTGGTTATAGGTATCCTGTCTGAATCTAGTTTCACTAGCTCAAACACCGTATTTAAGGTATATATGTGAACACTTTAAGCAGCTAAAGTTCTCCCCTTTAAAGTTGAATTAAGTGGCATATACATTTGGTATATACCAGTTTTCTAAATCATAGACAGACACTGCAAACTAGATACAAATGCATAAAGCTCCAGTAAACCGGTATTCTTCAAGTCTTCAGTACCGGCTTACTGTACACAGCACTTATATATACAATAAAATACACAGCTGATGTGTAAAACTTTGATGTGTGCTTACCCACTTGACTTTACTTATTGTATCAAGACCAGACGTATGTAATGACAATTATATACGTGTACATGCGAATTTGAAAAGTGAAAAATAGTTAACTCAACTTAGTATCCTCGCGTCAATATGAGCCCAAGAGAAACGTGGCGGCTCATATTAGCCAGTTACAGCTTGTCCTTTACCGATTTAGATGCTGGCTCATATTAGACGTTTTAAATCTTGTCCTTGACATATTTAAATGTTGACCATCATAGCTCATATTGCATTTTACATGCGACTGCAAGGAGCATTTTTCCTACTTGTCCTTCTTCCAATTTTTGGGAGCGCTGCTCTTAGGCAGAAGTAGTCTGCAATTTATTACTCCCAGAAGATTCTCTATTCCAAACAAAGACCACTGTCTTCGGGGGTTTGACCACTGGTCAATAGGCCAGCTAGACTATAGTGACCAGTGGTTACTTCTGTCGGGTCTGAAAATATGCTCATTGAAACGAGCGTAGTCGATTTACTATATATGGCCCCAACCAAAACCACGGAAAACGCTGTTTTAGGGGATTTGACCACTGGTCAATAGGCCACCTAGACCATAGTGACCAGTGGTCACTTCCGTCGTTTCTGAAAATATGCTCATTGAAACGAGCGTAGTCGATTTACTATATATGCCCCCAACCGAAACCCCGAAAAACGCTGTTTTATGGGGTTTGACCACCGGTCAATAGGCCACCTAGACCATAGTGACCAGTGGTCACTTCCGTCGGGTCTGAAAATATGCTCATTGAAACTAGCGTAGTCGATTTACTATATATGCCCCCAACCGAAACCCCGAAAAACGTTGTTTTATGGGGTTTGACCACCGGTCAATAGGCCACCTAGACCATAGTGACCAGTGGTCACTTCCATCGGGTCTGAAAATATGCTCATTGAAACGAGCGTAGTCGATTTACTATATATGCCCCCAATCGAAACCCCGAAAAACGCTGTTTTAGGGGGTTTGACCACTGGTCAATAGGCCACCTAGACCATAGTGACCAGTGGTCACTTCCGTCGGGTCTGAAAATATGCTCATTGAAACGAGCGTAGTAGATTTACTATATATGCCCCCAACCAAAACCCCTATTTTAGCCGACTTTTTGACAATTTTCTGTGTTGGGACCGTCCAAAGTCCAAACGTCGATTTTTCCATCTTTGACCATCTGTAAAAATCGACCCAGAGCGAAATTCGGAAATCAAACATAAACTTGATCTGGACCATAACCTAGATAATCAAAAATCAGTATAGAAAAATTTTTCCTATGGGCCGTTTGAAAAATCGGTGTGCGCAAAAATCGCCCTATAAAAGTGGTCGATACAGAGAAAAAAACCCACTTTTAAACTTGTATCAAAAAGTCGATTTTTCCAAAGTTCATTTTTTCCGGACAAGTTTGGTATCATTCGAAAGCTCTTGGCCTGGAGATTTCAAAAATGTAAACTTTAGCTCTCAACTCCCTACCGTTAATTAGTTATGGCTAATTAACAGTTTCCCTAATCCGCAAAGTGCCTTTATATATAGCTCATATTATGAGGGGCGCTCCGCGCACCCTCATGA